>VYZU01007755.1:0-30358 GCA_013401355.1 Ceyx cyanopectus
ACCCCAAACCGCGACACCCACACCAAGAGCTTGACCTGCTTTGGAGCATCTGCTGAGCAAAGAGAAACTAAACCAGCTTAAGCAGGGGCAGCTGTTTATCCTGGGAGTTACAACAGTGCAATTAACCTGATCTGGACCAGATCTGGGCATGTTGACGTTGATCTCTCTGTGGCAGGTTGTGTCTGGGTTTCTCTGTCTGTTGTCTCAGTTCAAACCAGAAATATGCTGCTGAAACATTGGTCTTGTCTATCTCCCCAAGGGTCATCACAAGACTTCAGTTAAGTTTTTGGAGATGCCCTCAGATTGGAAGGTTGGCTGTAGCATCAACTGTGTTTACACTCCTGCCCTCCTAAAGCCAACAGGTATCTGACCAGTTGACCATCCCAAGATGATGATCAGTGAGTTTGACTCTGCCTAAAACTAATAGTGGGGAAAGAGTAATGACAAAAACATCCGAGTATTAGCCAGAAGATATAGTAGTGCTTTAGTACCAGATCTTCACAAAAGATGGGGTGAAAGCTCTTGAAAAGATTCCCTGGTTTGTCTAACCTGGAAGGGCTTCACAATTTTATCAGGGTGTAACAAGGGTTTTTTTTGGAAACTTTTTTCTTTCCCTGCCTGTGGGGGGTGTTTTTTCCTGCTGCAGCCCTGGAAAGCCATCACACAGTGTCCCAGCCATGTCCTCATCTTTCTTCCCTGCGTTCATCGGAGGGAAGGAGAGAGAGGGCAGCCCCTACAACGGGAGGTGCCTCCATCCATCTTTTCTTCCCCCTCCTTGTGACTTGGAGCACCCCTGTCAGCCCTGTGGGGTTCATCTGACTGTTTTCCTAAACCCCATTTTCCCATGCCCTGTGAAGGGGTCGGGTCCACCCCTGGGTGCCAGTGGCCACTGCCTCTTTTCCCTGCTTGATCTGCTGGGCCGCCATTTGGAGCCCACGAGCTGCCATTTTGAGCCCGTGGGCCGCCATTTTGAGCCCGTGGGCCGCCATTTGGAGCTCATGGGCCGCCATTTTCTCTCTCCCGATGGCTCCTCTGTGGTCCCCTGCAGGAGGGGTGACGAATATTCTGAGTGTTGTTTTGCTGTTTCACATTGCTGTTTACATCCTATACAAATACATCTATTTTTTTTTCCTTAACAAAATTCTTGTCTCCTCATACACCTTTTGGTCTTGCATCGCTAAATTTAAGATAATAACTGTCCAAACCAGGACAAGAAATGGAGCAAAATATCTGTCTGGGGTCCAAGCAGTCACCTGCAGACTCCTTGGTGTCTCTTTTTCTTATCTCTGTTGTGGTTCCCTGTTAGCTCTTGTGCTAGTCTTGACTTGGTTGAGCCAGCAGCTATTTTTATCATGCTCCCTTGAGGTACCCAGTTGGAAGCTGCCTGTTTGCCTCGTGTTAATGGAAGTCTGGCCCAATTACATGCATGTGGGGGATGAGTTGTTTCCTCTTCGTCATAATGAATCCTGACCTTTCCCAGGGTCTTGGCTTGTCTGTTTATTCAATAGCACACTACCCATCACACTAAGGAGAGAAATGGAAAAATTCCCTAACTTGCCCAATGGCAGCCATCTGCTTTCTGCTTAAGCAGCTAAGAATGATAAAAGGACATGATTTAAGCAAGCAGATATGACTGCAGAGGAAAGCTCCCACACTCAGCCTGGCAATGCAGCAGCGGGCATGGGGTGTAACAGAGTTTTTTTTCTGGTCACAGTGGTTTATTTCTCTAGGGACCAGTCTCCACAATAAGGAGAAGAGAAGGAGAAGGCTCTGGGGAGGCCTTATTGTGGCTTCCAGTATCTGAAGGGGTTCCAGGAAAGCTGGGGAGGGACTTTGGAGGCTGTAAGGTTGTGACAGGACTGGAGGGAATGGATTAAAACTACAGATGAGTTGATTCAGATTAGACATTAGGAAGATTTCTTCCCCCATGAGGGTGGTGAGACACTGGCACAGGGTGCCCAGAGAGGTGGGGGCATCCTTGTCAGTTTCTCAGGCCAGGCTGGATGGGGTTCTGAGCAACCTGCTCTAGTGGGAGGTGTCCCTGCCCTTGGCAGAGAGGTTGGAATTGGATAAGCTTTAAGGTCCCTTCCAACCCTGACAAAAGTTTCTAAGAGCCCAGCTTGGTGGGGAGCATGTCTAGGTGCTGGTGTAGCACGGTTTTGGGTGGAGATGTGCACTTGCTTTTGTGTCTTGGGGCAGTGGCATGGCTAGGTTAAGTTTTTGCAAGAGGAGAAGTGTCCTGGAAAGTCAAAACTTGTGCTCTTGGGTAGGATGTGAATGCACAAATGTGTCTTCTGAAAATGTTCCCCTCTAGCCTTTGGCCATTGTAGCTTTAAAACAAGTTTTTCTCTTGTTGTTTGAATCCTTGTGTGTGTGTGTGTGCGTGAAGATGAGGCAGCTGACAGCTGCTAAATTACAGGAACAAAGGCAAGTTTTCTGAAGCATTTTATATTACGCTTGTTCCCTTTCATTTGATGAATGATTCATTAATGCGTCTGTTTGAGATAATTATTATGAAAGCTATAACCTTTTTCATTATTTGAACCAACACAAAACATTACAAAGAAAAACTCTGGAAGGGCCTAATTCATGCCCAGCCAAAAGGGTGCTGTCCTCAGCAGCTTGTCCACACGTGTGTTAAGCAGCAAAATTGTGTTTACGTCATGGGTTGCAGAACAAAAACGTCTCCCTAAATATTTAAGAAGCTGATGATGCATTTCTGTTGATGCTTGGGAAAAAATCTCCACTCATTCCTTCTTTGCTGTTTTTTGTCCAGCCCCAAGTTTACCTTGGCTGCTCCTGGCTTTGCTAGGCTCAAAATGAAACAAATGCACATGGGTCCAAGGGCTAATACAAGATCTGGCTGTTATAATCTGTATTTAGTTTTTCTAGTTGCTCCCTACCTTGCTTTCCAGCCCCAGGAGTAAAAGTTTCCCCCATGGAAGGCAGTGGTAGTGTGTTAGTTTTCTCTGTTGTCTTCTGTGCCTTCACAGGGGGAGCTCAACCACTTGCTTTACACACAGTGTTCCCTCCAGCACCCTGGATATTTCCTGACAGTTCAGTTTGAATTTTACTGTGTGTATTAATGGTTAGAAATGTTTGGAAACATGAGTATCCTAGCCAGTTGGAAAGATGTGAGATGAAGGCAGCACCGTTCAAAGCCTTCATTGAGAATAGTGCTTTCTAATCTGCTGCAAAATTCCTTTCAGTTGAAATTTTTCCTTTTGCTTTCCAGTGAATTATTCAGTTGCTATCAGTTCTGATTCACAGATTAGAAGGCCAGAAGGGCTGTTGACTTTTCCAACACAAGCCCAATTTCAATTAACTATTCCTTGAAAATAGTATTTTTGAGTAACGAAGCATCAGAATAGAAACATTCTCCCCAAAACAGAATATTTTTTCCAACATTTAGAAACTTCTGTTGTTCACTTTTGTGCAACTGTATTTTCCATTAGTCTTCCAGACAAGCCATGTGCCCAATAGGTTTTGGTCATCAGAGCACCCTGTTTCTGAAGTGTGATGAATTAATGAGTTTGTTGGTTGACATGAAAGTTAATAACTCCATGGATTGCTTGCAAACCTGCCTTCTATCTGTGCAGTAATAACAGATGTGATACTGACACCATCTCTCCTTAGGAGATCAGGAGGTGATTTTCAACAGTTTATGAATGGAAACTTGGTATTAAATATAATCTTACTGCAATCAGTGTCATGAAAACCCCCAGGGAATAGTTTGGACCATCCAGCTGTCACCAACCCACAGACTCCCCAGGTAAAACTCCCCAGGCAGGATTAGTGTTCCCTGTTCTGAGCAGGTTGCTCAGAGCCCTGTCCAACCTCACTTGAAATAGTTCCAGGGATGGGGCCTCTCCCACCTCTCTGGGCAACCTGGGCCAGGCTCTCACCACGTTCATTATAAAAAATTCCTTCTTTTTATCTAGCCCAATTTTCCCCTCTTTCAGTTTCAGACCCTCAGTCCTTGTTGGGGATGAAATGTACTCAACCGGAGGAACATTTCAAAGCCTTGTCTCTAAGGGCAATTCATCCATAGTTTATCTATAAAAACAACTCTCAAGGTACTTAGTGATGTGAGGTTTTTTGAAGGGTATGTAACCTTGGAGCATTTGTCCTATTTAATCAGGCAAAGGCATACTGTGGAATGTTAAGTTCAACAATAGACAGAGACAATTAGTGGCTGGTCCCAGCAGTGAAATCACATGTAAAAGCATAAAAGCATCTGGTTGTAAGTGGGGTAACAGAAACTCTGACAGAAATTATGCTTTCTTTAGTATTTTGCAATAATGTCAGAGCTGTGTGAGCTTTGAGGTGGACAGAGTATTGTGTCTTAGAACTGTCCACAAAGAGATGCAGATAGTAGAATGTATTTGCTGTTGACATTTATGGGGCCTTTTCTTGGCTTGTTTTTCTGTTTGGTTGGTTTGGGTTTGTTTGTTTGTTGTTATTTTTTAGATTTGTTGGTTTTGGGTTTTTTTTTTGTGGTTGTAATTAGTAGGTTTGTCATTTTATTCCAGCACTGAGATTTTACATGGAGATACTAGTGGAGAACTACCTTGATCGAGTCATAAAAATATAAATATCTCTATCTTCATGTTTGCCAAAGGACCACAAAAATTCTGGGGAAAACTAGACTATGAGTATCTTTCAGTGTCATTCAGTGTCATTTTCCTCTGGTCCAGGCTGCAGAAAGCTCTACAGAAGGAAGAGGTTCCTCATCCCCATTCCTTTAACAAGGGATAAAAGCCTTACTTCTCTCCCCTGCTGACTGTAGATGCAGAACGTGGCTCTGTGCCTTGCAGAAGGATGGCAGATATGACTGTAATGGCTCTGATGGACCAGCACTGACAAGTGAGATGTGGCTGTGCTGATCCCCTCTGCCAACAGCTCAGTAAATCATCCATGGAAGCATCATTAGGGGGTCTGAGAACTGGGTCGCTGCTACTGGAGAGAGCAGCAGAAGCAGCACCCAGAGAGTGCCCTGATTTACACATTTCCTCTGTCTAGGCCAAGGACACCTCTATGAGGAGCTAGTTTCTTTTCTTTCTACTGCCTCTTGCCTGCAAAAGCATCAGTTCTTAGTAGCTCTCATTCAGCTCCTAATATTCGTTGCTGTTCTTGTGATGCAGCAAACCCTGTCCCCTCTTTCTGAGCAAAGACAGGACACACCATCTATCCAAGCCAGGTCTACAGAGAATAGTTTGGGTTTGAAGGGACCTTTCAAGTCCATCTAGCACAACCCCCCTGCAGGAACAGGGACATCTGCACCCAGAGCAGGGTGCTCAGAGCCCTGGCCAACCTCACCTGGGATGGTGCCAGGGATGGGGCACTGAGCATCTCTCTGAGCAGCCTGGGACAGGGGCTCACTACCCTCAGTGTAAAAAATTTCTTCCTCCTCTCTAGTCTAAATCTCCTCTCTTTTAGTTTAAAACTATCACCCCTTGTCCTGTTGCAACAGACCCTGCTCAAAAGGCTCAAAGTCCCCATGTTTCTGCCAGGCTTTTAAGTACTGAAAGGTCTTCTCCCCCATGGGAAGTCTTCTCTTCTCCAGGCTGAACAACCCCAACTCTCTCAGCCTGTCCTCACAAGCAGAGGGCTTCCAGCCCTCAGATCTAGAGTGTGAGCAGACTCAAACAAAACACTTTTGGTGCTCAGGTGCACAACTGCAGTTATGTTAAATCATGGGTGAATTTCTTTCCTCTTTAAAGGTCAAAAGGAGCCACCTTTGAAGAAGACTGAGATAAACATGTTAAACCAAGTGACATGAATTGCTCTATGGGGGTGATTCCCCATCAGCTAAAGGGGGATGACCAGCCAACAGCCTTAACATAGGCATCTACATTTTAGATCATGAGAGTTAGGAGAGGTGATAACTTTGTTTTCTAGTGTTGTTAATCAGCTGCTCTCTTTTAGTGATGGGGAAGATCTAGCACTGCTCAGGATCTAATCTCTAGCAGTGCTTTAAGTTAAAGTAAGTAAAGAATGTGCCACTCACAAGTCATGGTTATCCTCAGAAGCTGTTCTGCTCAATCCTTGCATCGTGTCAAGTATTGTTTTGGCCTCCAGATTGAAATTTGCATACAGCACAAACACCACACAGAGGCTGCAAAAGCATCACTCAGACATGCCTTCTTGGAGTGGATCAACAAATAATGCTCCATTCTCTGCTGTGCTCCAGGGAGACAGCCTTTTTACTCAGTGAAGGCAGAAGGTACCAGCTTTGATTCTGGATTTATTTATTCCTGACAAACACAATTTATGAATTAGAACACTTGTTTCATTACTGAATCTATCTGCTCTGTGCCCTGACACAATGATTTCCTTCTAAGATTTTTTTGACCCCTGCATCTCCTGGCCCCATTTGTACACTGTCTTGTCAGCTCCATAAATCATGACAGATAAGCAAATCCTCTTAACCTTTCAGGGTGATGGCACTGCTAATACTTTCTGAGCATATTAGTTTCTAGAAGAGCCAGCACGTGGTTTTGTTGTGCAGCACAATGAATACAAAAGCATTTTTGTTCCCCTATTTAGTCACACTGGTGGAGTTTTAACCCCTTGCTTTGCTTGCACACAAAGGCTTTTTAAGTGAGAAGTGCTCCATGGAAGCTTTGAGGCTACTTTAGAAGTTCATATATGCATCATCACATTGAGTATTTTATCTCTGAGTACACAAAACTTTTTAACAATTTCACAAATGGTAAAAAAAGCTCAAACCAACCAGCCAGAAACCCCTATTTTTTTTGCAGCCTTTGAACTCTTCTCTCTGCTAGCAAAGTAATTTGGTGTACAGCAGCATGGGATTGAAATTGCTTCAGCTTTATAGTAGTTCTTTTGCCATATTGAGAGAGCTACAGGTCTGCAATGGGATTCAATTAACTTGATTTAGAATAAGAAAGCAAGGCCTGCAGCTCAATGGAGATTTTTTTGATGAGGGGGGGAGGAAGAGGGGGATAATGAAGGCCAAAATGGACTGTAAAGAAGTAAAATTGCAGTGGAGATTAACATTTTTTCTATGGAAAAAAAAAATCAAGGCAGAAAAGTCAGTCTAAATAACCTGTTTAACATTTCTTCAAGGTGTTATCTTTTGGGGTTTAAAAGGTGTGGGGGTTTTTTCAGCTGAAACATTTGACTGCACAAACAGCACCATGATAGAAGAGTTCACTGAAAGGCAGGAACAACTTTCCTTCTCTGTCCAGAAAAAAGGTAATTTGTCTTAATTTCATTCCCATGACCATTTAGCTAAGATGCAAGAGAATTCTTTCTTGCTCACCTTCCCTAGAGATGTCTTGTCCCCAAAAAATTCTTCAAAGTTTTGTGTCTCCTTTGATGTCTGCCTGTGTCCAGCTAGGTCTGTGACAAGAATTTATTCCCAGAAGCAGAAAGAAGCCAGGAATACAGACATTCCTTAAAACATCTGCAGAAAACCAACCACTAGTGTGTCCCTGACAGTGCCATGAAGTCTGTTGATCATCTCTCTGCTTTTTTTTAGGGATTTTTCAGTAGCTTTCTAGGCTCAGACAGGTCACATCTGACCCACTCAGAGATGTGCTGCTGCAGTGGTTTCCATTCCAGCAGGTAACTCCTTTCTCCTGGCAGTTTTGGAGGGGGCAGGATGACTTCATAGTGAACCAGGGGCCAGATCCTGCTGTGCCTTGAAGGGGCAAGGACTTAGGCTGAGTGATTTAATTCATTTCCTTGGCAGGAGAAGGTACCACTCATGGAGAGCAGAGGTCACCCATAATGAGAGCAGTTGCTGGAATTAGCTGTCATCATTCTGAAATGGGAAGCACTTAAAATAGCTCCCCAGGTTGGTTTTGGGGTTGTTTCCCCCCCAAACACCTCCCTATTTTGGCCTCAGCTTTCAGGTCTTGCCTGAAATCTGTCAAAAGACTGTCAAACTATGTTTCACAAGCTAATGCAGCAGGTCTCTGTACCACTTTTGCATCCATGAATCTCACAACCAGGTGCATTTTTAAGCCTGTGGCACATCATCTTGTCTCTTCTCTTTCAAGGTACCCCATCCATATTTAACATTTCCCTGAGCTTCATCTGCATCCAATTTCCTCTGCATGGCTTGGTTTAAATAGTTGTCATGTAGCTGCTGTTCACAGGAGTTTTACCCTATTTCCTGCATTTTCCACTCTTTGGTGTAGTAGTTTTTACATCTAGGAGCTAAACTTACCCAGGGGTCTCCACAGAGGTTACAGGCATGTTGGTTGATATATCTCTATTAATCTAATTGGCTGAATGATGGTCAAATATGCAATGTTGGTATTTTAGAGATCATTTGAAATGGATGGTGAATTGTAAAACAAAACAAAACAAAGAGAGATGTCTGCTGCCCCATTGCATGGGCATCATCAGCCTGTTCCAGAGCTCATTGAACTCTGAGGCATGGAGATTGGTGACCTGTGAAAGCTGATAAGGCGGAGATGTTGTCTTTGCCTCATTTTCTTTCTACAGGGAGGGAACAAACAGTTGAGCATCTATGTGAGAAGCATTAGCCTCAAATTGGGTGCTACCACCCCTGCCAGCCAATGACTTGCTGGAGTGAGGGAGTTGTTTGACTCTGTGACCTGTATCTTTGAGCATTGAATTATCTAGTGGCTGCTGAGCTGAACCTTCTTTGAAAACACAGCTATTTGCTAATCTTAATTAAACTGAAGCAGGCAGGAGTCTGAATGCAGTGTAAAAAGGGATTTTTACAAGGAATAGTAATTCACTCTGCCCTTAACCACAGCAAATGATCTTATACTGGGGATCTTCTCAGTGCTGATAGATATCTAAAGGGGGAGGGGGGGGTCTCCCAGTTGTGGAAGGGGCCACAACTGAGATAAACAACTGAGCCAGCCAATGGGAGGGTGAATACCATCAGGTCAGGCCCCTATGTAAGGGCAAGGCTGAGCCAGGGTGAGTGGTGTGTTTTCAGCTTGCTTCAGCATTGTTTTGGTGCTGACTGAGCAGGGAAAGTGTCTTGAGCACAGGTAGAGCCTTCCTGGCTTGTATGACATCCTTTGCCTCTCATTTCATTAGTGTTGGTGTTTTCTAAATTGTCCTTACCCTAAACCCTGGAGGGCTCACCTTTTTCCTCCCTCCTGATTCTCCTTCACAGCCCCCAGAAGGGGGTGTGAAGAGGGGAGTGGGCAATGGTTGGATGAGCAGTTGTGTGGAGTTGAGCTGCCAGCAGCAGTTAAACCATGACAGGGGGCAAGAGGATGGGGCCAGACTCTTGTCAGTGGTGCCCAGTGACAGGACAAGGGGCAATGGGCACAAACTGGAATCCAGTAGGTTCCATTTGAACATGAGGAAAACTTGCTTTCTTCTGAGGGTGCCAGAGCCTGGCCCAGGTTGCCCAGAGAGGTTGTGGTGTCTCCTCCTCTGGAGAGATTCCAAACCTGCCTGGGTATTACAATCCTGGGTGATCCTGCTGGAGCAGGGGGGTTGGACCAGATGATCTCCAGAGGTCCCTTCCAACCCTATTCCTACCATTCAGTGATGCTGTGACACTGTTGCTTGTATTTTTCCTGTTGAAAAGGCAAGATGAAGTGAATGCCAACAGGATCTGATTTTGTAAGTTCTTATGCATGGTGTCTGCAGAGAAGTACTTGTGCTGCTTTTTACTGATAAAAAAACCCCATAGCCCAAAGAAACAAAACAAAACAAAACAAAAACCCAACAGAAGAAAAGGCACAAGTTATGAAGTATTAAATCAATGCCATCCTATGAAGGTTACTCCTCACTACTTCCACTGCCCATGGACAAGCAAGAAACAGAGATTTGTTCTCCTGCACTGTCTGGGAAAGTCAATGATGCATAAGTTTGCAGTTTCCCAGTCCCAGTCCTGCACATTGCTTACTGGTGATGCATAAAGGTGTCTGGTAGATGCCAGCAGAGCTAAAGAAGGGAGGAAAGCTGTTCTGTGGAGGTCTGTACCAGCAGGTTATAAACTTGAGACTTGGATTCCCCTTCCCAGCTGTGTGTCTGGGAATGTGGACTATTTAACTCCAGGCAATCGAATTTTCATCCTTCCTCTGGATGTGAGGAGGTGAAGATCTGGTTTGTGCTGTCAACATTTGAATGAGCCTGACTGGAGAATGTGATAATGGGGCTGAGGGAAAAAAAGAAGTTAAAAATAATGCCCATTTAACTTGCAGTGATGTTTTTAGCTGGCATATTGTTTTGATGGTGGTATCCTAGATGGCTATCCACAAGTAGGATAAATTGCTCCCTAGAAGTACCCAGCTCCAAACAATCCCATTGCTTTGCTGGTAGCACTCTGGTTAATTGCTAATTACAATACCTGTTGTATAGCAGCTCATGCAGGCACTGTAATGACTCCAGAAACAGCTGCCACTGCAACTCCAGGCAAACTAATATCACAACTTATTAGGAAGGTTGAAGAAGACTCGAGTCACTCAGAGCAGACATTCTGTACTAGTTGGAGAGGAATTTCTAATGACCTGTTTCCTGATGAGACTTGAAGGCTTCTAACAAACAGAACATGACATTCATGATCTCTTACATCATTTGAAAGCTCTTCCCTTACTTTTCCATCATCTAGGCCACGAGGAGCACTGCTGTGGTAGTATTTGTACACTTTATTCCACTCCTTTAGTATCTTCTGATGACTAAACTCATCTTCTTTCAGCTCTTAATTTATCTGTTGTTGGATGAAGTGGTCCAGGAAAGCCCCAGACATGGACCTGGCTCTGACCATGTCACTGCCAGCCATCCTGTGACCCACCTGTGCTTTCTCCCTGGCCCATCCTCACTCATCACTTGGCTGACCTGAATCCTACTCTCCACCCTCTGTTGAGGTTGTCAGTGGATTCTTCTTTAACACTAGTTGGTTTTATTCTTATTTTCTGGTGAAGTTTCAAGTTTATTTGTTCCATAATGATCTCAGAAACCACTGGCTGGAGAACCAGAAGGGCATGTAACAACAGGCAACAATTCAGGCAAGACACTGGTTGTTGCACTAGCAACATCTGAGCCTGTTTCACTCTTCCACCCTCTCTGCAGGGTCTGACACAGCATTTTTGTTTCACTTCCAGACTCCCAAATCAGATGTATTTTTCTCTTGCAAAGCATCTGGAGCCCTTGTAAGACCAGTTTGGGGTTGGAATAAGAAGGCCAATTTGGATGCCACTCAAGGAACTTCTTAAAGCTCTCCAGAGGAACCATTGGGCCAATGTGTCTACAGCACTCCATGGAATCCCAAACCCAACAAAGGTGGTGGAGAAAGAATAAAAGATCAGTAAGTCTCAGTATTTCTTGTACTGGACCTAACTCAATGTCTTTCTACTTCCTCTTACCAAATTCTGGGCTCAGAGAAAAGAAACAGGAATGTGGGTGCAGGGAAAATGCCAAATTTCATTCCATTGCAGTGATTGAGGCTCAAGCCTGTTTGAGATGAGGTTGTTTCTACATAACACTCACTCTGTGCTCCAATAACAGAGCAAAACCAGCTGCACTGGGTGGTCCTCTGCCTGGCTGAAATCATCCTGTCAAGTCAGCATCCTATCATTTTAATTTAGAGCATGAAATTACTGAACTGAGATGCAATGAGGGGGCCACCTCCACACTGCTTCTTCAGTGAGCTCTGGGCTCAAGCTGTAGCACTTTCAGGCTGCCATTGCTCCTCCTGCTCCTGCCTGGCTAAAGTTTGGCCCTGTTTTCAGCAAGGCAAGGTGCTGTCATGAGTGCAGCTGCCTATTGATGCTGATGACATGAATGGTTTACTCAGTAGATGACATTGAGGGTGGCACTGAGGTTCAGTCTTCTTTCAGCATCCCATCCATCAGCTAAGCACAGCACAAGCAATGCTCTGATGCTTGTTAAATTTAGAGTTGTTGGGATTTTTTTTTGTAAGACAACTTAATTTGGCTCAGAGAAAATTTATGCTTCCTTTCCTGCCAAGAAAACAACTGCTTCATTTTTTTTTTTGTTTACTCACACCTCTTTGGGAGGGGGAAAGGGCAGGACAGGATTGCATTCTTAGGCAGAAAGACACAGTCAGTGTGAGAAAGACAGAAACCTGCTTAGTGGACCCTACAGATGTTTGTCTGTCCTCGGGCCATGGAGTTACAGGGTAATGCTTTTATGAAACCTGAACACACCTTTCTCTTGCTCTTGATTTCAAGTTGATGGATATATTCTTATATTGGAGAGTGTTCAGAGGAGAGACACCAAAATGACCAAGGGAATGGAGCATCTCCTGTGAGGCCAGGCTGAGAGAGGTGGGGCTGTTCAGCCTGAGAAGGTTCCAGGGGGATGTTTTTTGACCTTCCAGCACCTGAAGGGGCTGCAGGAAGATAGGGGAAGGTCTTTTCCAAAGGGTTTGTAATGACAGCATAAGGAGTAATGGGTTTAAGCTGGGAAAGGATAGATTTAGGTTGGATATTAGCAAAAAAGTTCTTTAAATTGAGTGTTGGATCACTGGAATGGGCTGCACAGGGAGGTGGTGGAGGCCCCATCCCTGGAGTCATTCCAGATCAGGCTTGAGGAGGTTCTGAGCAGCCTGACCTGGGTGGAGATGTCCCTGCATGTGTAGGGAGGGTGGACTGGATGAGCTCTGGAGGTCCCCTCCAGCCTGGGACATTCTGTGATTCTATGGAGAGGTTTCTCAAAACTGCAGAATGGAAATACTTGGAATCAGGCTGTAGAGATGGAGCTTGACAAGCATGGGAGAAATTGGGTCAATCTTCAGTATCAATCCAGGCTGGGGGATGAAGAGCAGCCCTGCAGAGAAGGATTTGGGGGTGCTGGGGGGTGAGAAGCTGGAAAGAGTTGGCACCATCACCTGCAGAAGCCACTGGCACTCTGGGTTTGAAACTAAAGGAGGGGAGATTTAGAGAGAAGAAAGACAATTTTTTACACTGAGGGGGGTGAAACCCTGACCCAGACACTGGATCATCAGAGGTGAGCAGAAGAGCAGGTCTGGGTCCTAGGCAAGCAAAGCCCTTGCATGATTTTCTGTGCAAGACAGCACCTGCACACGAGCCTCCTGTGCCATCCCCAGGGCTGGTGCCTGTGCCAGCTGCTCCCCTGCCCTCTGCCATCCATCTGCCTCAGCCCACCTGTGCTCCCTGCTCTTCAGTGGCCTCCAAGCTGTGCTGTGTCAGTCATGTGCTCACCACCAGTCCCCCAGCTGGTGTCCCTTCCCAGCTTGTTAGCTGGGGCTGGGGAAGGTCACCAGCATGGCAAAGTGGGGAGGGAGAGAAGTGTCATCTCTGACAGCTCCCTGCTACTCCTGCACAGGAGCTGGCCACTTGGGAGAATGGGGAGAGCTGTGCCTGTGGGATCAGGCAGTGCCTACCTGTCCTTTTCCTGCCTTGAGATGGATGTTCATTAGCCAAAGTCTGGGAGGCAGAATTGCTGTTGGTACAGGCACTGGGAGTGCTGTGAGCAAGGAGAGTTTGTGAATTTCCTTGTGTGTGTCCAAGCAAACAGCACATTGTGGCTCAAGCATTTTCCTGCTTCTTTATTAGGTATTTTATTTGATTTATTTTCCCCCAAGGGACTCATCCATGTGGACCTGATGGGGTGGCATCAGTCTGGCTGCAAGTGCCTCTCACTGGGACATGTTTCCACAGGCACCCTATATTCAGCAGCTGCTGGGGAAGCTGTGGAAACTCCACCATTCAAGCATTTTGCCCAACACAACCAGGGTATTGATCCCCCCTGACACTCCTGGGAAGCCCTGGGTGGGGAAAACTCACAGTATCTGCACTGTGGCTGGTGGATTGTGGCAGGTGCAGCTGTCCCCAGCAGACAAAAGGTCTTAGGTTGCAATAAACCCCATTTTGGCTGGTGGCTGCTGGTTGCTTTGTGGCTGCCTATGTGACCACTGCTCCTGGCAAGGGTGACTTTGGTGCCACAGAGCATTCAGGTAGTGTTTGATGTTCTTAGCTAAGCTCTCCAGAGGAGCCCAGGGACTGTGTGACACAGGGACCAGCCTGAATTCAAAAGCTTGTTGGTAACACCTTCTTGTCTTTATCTGACCACTCACCAAACAGTTAATTTTACTTTTCCTGTAAAATAGGTGATTTACTGCACTGTGGATTAGTATTTCTGACCTTTCAGGTCATTAAAGATCATTACCAGCACCTTTGGTTGAAACAGGGAGTGTACAAGGCTCATGCTGCCTGGTACCACAGAGCAGCCATGCATTAAATAAGAGATTCATGTGGGTTCCCACAATCTGGATCAACACAGAAGAATTCAAAGCTGGCTTGCTTTCTGAGTGCTTTGTGCACTGTGAACTGTCATTAGTTTCTCCATCTGCCTGAGCCTCATGGGACCTGCAGCTCCCCAGCCCTCCTCTCTGCTGTTCCCCTGGTGAACAGCAGGGTGCTCAGGATTGTGCCCAGGCAGGTTTGGAATCTCTCAGGAGAAGGAGACTCCACAACCTCTCTGAATAGAAGTTTTCCCTTCTGTTTGCAGACAGCTGCAGACTCAGTTTATTCCTTTCCCTTTGCTATCAGTAAAACAAAGAGATGAACAAACAGACGTTGGTGATTTTACAGTTTCCTGGCTGAACAAAACCCCATTTTTCCAGTGGAAGAGTAGATAATTGCTGGAATTTTCTAGAGCTGTGCTGCTGCCTGCTATTTCCAATTTCCTTCCCATGATGTGGTGTGCAGCAACAGTGCACCCTGCAGATGTGCTTTCATCAACTTCTTAATGCAGGTGAGTAGATCTCCCTGGAAATTACCCAGGCCTTTTGCAATTTGTCTTTTGGAAATGATCTGTAGTTTTCTTGCACGTGGCCCTCAGCTGCAAAACCCTCTTAAATCTCTGTCAAATAGGTAATAATGAAAAGAGTACATTTTTATGCAGCATGGACCTTCAGACTGCAGCACAGAGTAATCTCTTTCCCTCCAATGTTCTTGCAGTACATTGACCTGTCAATCATCATATGACCTGAGGAGAAATGAGGAGACAAAGAAGCTGAAGAAAATTCTTGAGTGAAAATAGTTACATTTAGCCAATGGAGCTCTAATAACTTTTCATCTCCTAATAAAGATGAGTACAAAATCTGCTCAATGGTAAAGTAAATTAGCAGTTTATGCTTCATTTGGATCTTGTAAAAGTGATGATTGTTCAGAAGATGTGACCCTGCACTGAGAAATCCACATCCAGCACAATCTCCCTTTACAGCTGTCTACACTACCTATACCCTCACCCACTGACAGCCTTCATGCCCCCTTAGCCACCCTGGCTGCTGTGGCACAGCTGGGATAACCACCAGTCCATGTGTGCACATCTGTAAAGGGCTCTGGGCACCCAACCCACGTGTCAAAGTTGCTTTTACCTGAAGGCTAAGCATTGACCCAGGCTGCCCAGGGCAGAGGTGGAGTCCCCATCCCAGGGAGGGGGTTAAAACCTGTGGAGATGTGGTGCTGAGGGACATGGTTTAGTGGTGACCTGGGTTAAAGTTTGGATTCTGGGATTTTAAATGACTTTTCCAACCTAAATGACTCTGTGTTTCAGGTGGAAGGGGCACCACGTGGGATGGGCAGGAGGGTAACAGCAATGACTTGGTTGCTACCAAGGACTGCAACTGCCAAAACCAGCTGAGGCCTGCTGAGTGTTGCTGGATTTTGGGGCTCTGGCAAAAACACAAAGCAGCCAGAAGCTTGCAATGAAATGATGGAAGTTGGCACAGCTGCACCTCTTTCAGACACAGGGTAGGTTTTTAGAGGTATTGCAACTGGACTGCATCTCCAAACACCAACCTGAAGACAGTCTCTGAGCTGTTCTAGAAGAGCTCCTGCAAGTGAGGCAACTGTGGGGTGTTGAAACATCACTGACTAGGTTGTTGGTCTCAGCTCAAGGAGCAGGCAAGGTGTCCTACTGCAAATGTGAAGGGCCATCCCAATTCTTCCATGGCTTATTGGGAACTACACTGAAGCAGATGTGTTTCTGTGAAGATGAGCTCACCACAGAGCCCTCCACACCCTGGCTGGTGATGGGCACAGCACAGTCTGAGTATCTGCAGGAGCCAAAGGACCTCTATGTCCCACACACACATCCTGTGTTGAAAGAAATTACCCTTTTTCACCTACATCAGCCCAATGCCCTCTTGGTAGGGTGTGGAGACATCTTGCAAGTCACACTGCACATCTGGTCAGTAAAAAGGAAGATGAGTGGCTTCAGTCTTCAGGTCTGTCAGTAGGATACACCAGAGAGACTTCAGTTCTCTTCTCAGTGTGTCATAGCAAACATTTCTCACTCATCTGCAATATTAAACACACAGCTCAATGTTTGTACATATGTGAGTAACCCTTTAGACTCCAAAAACTAAATTACACCTTGGCTTTCTGAAAACATTCTTTTGTGTTGCAGGACAAGTCTGGAGACAGGGCTGTGGAAAATCTGATTTCTGTGTTAAAATAAGAAATCACTAAAGCAAGTGACATGAACGTGCACACATTATTACCCAGGCATGGAAAGAGGGAAGGAAAAAATTAGCTCACATTTTGAATCTTGTAGAGCAGTCTCTCTATAGCTTCCTTCTCTTTTCTTGTGTACCTGACTCATCTGTAAGTACATCAATTACTGTCTTTATATGGACAAGCCTCAGATCAATCTCTTTGTTCCAGACCCATCTGCTTGTGTCCAAATGAAATCTCAGCCTGTCTGTCTGGCATTTCCTCTTGATGTGTCATCCCCAGCTCCAGTTCAAGAAAGCCAAAACTCAGCTGTTCAGCCTTCATCACAGCCCTTAGCTATTAATCAACAAGCTCTCCCTCTTTTGGGGCAGCTCTTTTTTTTACAAGGTTGCCCATTTCTTATGTTTTTCCAAACACTTTGAGGTTTTTTCTTGCCCTTTGCTTCTTTAAGCACCCAGAAAATTGTTCTCTGATGTTTTGTTGAATCCCCCAATAAAATGTATTTTGCTGGGAGGCCAAAAAACCAAAATCCCTGCAAAAGAAGCAAATAATAGCAAACACCTCATGAATACCTAAAATATCAACACTTTTCATTCTTCCCCCAAAGGGAGGAGTCTGATGGCAACAAAAGCACAATCAGAGTGGACAAAACTCCATTCCCCCAGCTGAAATCAGCCCTTCACATGGCTGTGTGTCAATGTCTCTGGCTTGTGCTCTTGTCTTAGATCCGTGTCGTGTGCCTCTGAATTTCTGTGGGTTTTTTTTTTCCCTTGTATGGGGCTCTGTGGTTACAGCTACAATTTGCAAAGATTGGTGTTTTCTAATTCATTAATTTGCTTGTTGCTGTTACCATGGTGCTTTTGTTTGGCAAGCAGGGAGCACTCTTAACAAGTGCTCCAAAGTCAAGCTGGAATTAATTTCTGCTTTCTCACTGTGTCTTTTTTCTTGCCTCTCCAGTGGGGAAGTGTGGAAGGAGCCAGCCTGGATGATGGGAAGCCACTCAAGCTGGAAAAAAGCCACTACACCTACTCCCTTCAAGACACCTGTCCCTCATCTCATAGCCAGAAGCTCCTGGGGCAGGGAGTAAGGTGAACCTTCCCCCACTCCCCCAAGCCTGATGACCTCTGGAGATGAAGAAACACAGCAAAAGTGGGAAGAAACATACCCATGGGGCATGGTAGAGAGGTGTGAAGATGAGCTGGAAAGCAGAGAAGTGCCCCAGTGAGTGCCAATCCAGGGTGGGTGGTGGCCACAAGCTCCCAGAGTGTGTTTGTGTGGCTTTTGGGTCTGGGGAAGCTCCCTGTGAGTCTGTGGAACAATAATTAGACAGCCTGACTGAGAAACTTTTTTCTTACCACTCTCTGTCAGAGCATTTCCTCATTCCAAAGGTTTTTTTTTTAAATGAATTCTATAGTGAAATACTTTCATCTTCTAGAATCATAGAATACTGAGTTAGATGGGACCTTAAGAATCACCTGGTCCATCCTTTCTTGGGAAAAGCACAGCCTAGATAGGATAGCCCAGCACCCTGTCCAGCTGGATATTAATACAGATTGAATCCTGATTTTTCCAGTTTGGGAACTAAAAAAGCCATAATGCTGTCATAGTGGCAGAGCTAAAATAGCCCCTGGTAAGCATATTGCAACAGGTCTAAAGCCTGCCCCAGCTGTTTGGTGTATACCGTGCCCAGGAGCTGTGGCTTTCAGGAGAGGCAGCTGTTGGTGCTTCTTGGGTTTCAGCCTAGTAAGAGCTACCATGGGGCAAATCTGGCCTGCAGAGCTGGTCTGCTTGTATGTGCATGAGCTGTACATGTGGTTTCTGCTTGCAGTGTGTCTGTGGCTGCTCTGACTCTCACAAGCAAACAGGAATCTGAGTTGATTTCAACAGGGCCACAGCAGATTCAAGCTGTGCTGTGAACTTCGTGGCCTGGGTTCCCAGAAGCACAACAGCAACTGGGAGGACAAATGCAATCCCTCTCCAAAGGTGATGGGATGAATACAGGAGGATCAGAGAAACCTTCTTGGCAGAGCCACTGATGGAAGAGGACAGGAGGTAGCAGAGATGCTTGTCCTTGAATCCTGACAAACATCACCCAAGCTCTTCTCTGCAGCCCAGAATTGAGGTAGACTGTAAACTCAGTTCTCCATGAGAACATGTATGAGGTGGGATCACTCTGCTCAGAGGTATTAAGTGCTTTGCATACCATAGCATGTTGTAGTTGCTGTCTTGACACCATTCATACATTTATTTATTTCTTTATATTCCTTTATCTCCCCTCAGTGTCCCATCTGCCTGGTGTCTTCCTTCCTTCCATTTTTTCTGAGACCTGTCTTGAGGTTATTGGAAGTGTGGGATTCTCTCCCCCTCCCTCCTGCCTTCCTCACTGTTACAAGACAGTGAATTAATAGTGATTATGATATGCCTCAACATATTGACTTTGTTAATACATTAATAGACATTATTAAATTCTCAGAGCATGTTGCTAAGCCAGCTCCACATCTTGTAGCACAGGCCTTAATCATGTAAATAATCACCCTGCAAATAGTCCCACTGGGTTCAATGGTGGTGCATGGACAAGGGAGGATTTCTTACTAAGCAGTCAAAATTGGGCCCAATGCACAACATAATGAGCTTGTATTATGGTAATGATGGTAAAAATAAGGAGATGTAGGTGGTAAAGCAGAATGCTGAATATTTATCTCATTAACAGTCTGAGTTTTAAAATGAGGGCAGCATTGTACATGCTTTTCCTTGGATAAGCAGCTTCATTTTTCTTGGACATTAATTCAAATAGCAGCAACAGCTCTGCTTCTTTTATGGATAATGCCACATGGATACTTACTGTACAGGCTCAGTTTCAGTTTAGTTCCTATGATCAGATGTCTATTCCAGTTCCACATATTTATTGCTGTTATATTGCTAAATGAACAGCCTAGGTATCCAAAGCCTCCCATTAAGCAGCTCACAGTGTAGCCCTTTCTCTTGGAAATTCAATTTTATTGAGAGCCATCTCTATTCTATAGCCCTCTTTCCTTTTGTGAGGTAGAGATGCACCAGAAAATGACAACTCTGGGGAGAGTTTTCCCTTGCACACCTCATTGAAGTGGGGATTGTGGAGTTATGTGCTCCTCAGTTAACACACTGGGTTTGCCTGGGTCATCCTGTGAGCACCATGCTCTGTCATCTGGCCAAGGTAATTAGCTCCCTGTGCAGGGAACAAACACAGAGCTTTGAAACCCAAGCTCTAAGCAGAGAGCAGCATCAGTGTGAAAAGGAGCAGGGAGGATATTTCATTTCACTAGACTGTGTTCCTTCAAACAGCATTGAATACATTGATGGACAGTGAGAAATCCAAAACTTCATGTGGGAATCATTCATTTGGATCTCCAGCCCTAACCATTCTATGATTCTATGTAATTCTGGTATTTTTAAAGCCAGCCTTCCTAATGCTCTGATTACTAAGGGACTGTATTGTGCTGAAAACCAGGGAGGATCTACTCTCTCCTCATTCTTGCCCACCATTCCTGAAGGGCAGCTCTTCCCTTCCAGCAAGCCAAGTGAGTGCAGAGTGGCAGAAGAGAACTCACAGCCCCAGGCAGAGCCACTTTCCTTTCCCTATTGGACTTCCATGGCTGTTTCTACAGGTCCCACTCAAGGTCTGGCAGGTGCAAGACCCATTAAACAGAAGATGAGCAACACAGTGGCTTAAATCCAACAGCCCTGATGCTGTAGAAGGGTCAATGTGAAAGGTCTGAAAGCTTTACCAGGATTTTGCCTGAGCTGAAGAATGTGAAACTGGAAGGGAGGACAGCTAATAGATATTAGAATTATTACAGTAATAATTAGAATTATTAGAAGCCCCATGAAAAAGAAATTAATTCACATGATTTCCAAAGGTTGCTTCTTGATCAGAGTGGTTTTGAATAACAATGATAAAACCTGTACCATAAAGCAAAAGGCATTAATCTGAGAATTTTATAAGTACCATAAATAAGTTATTGGAAGCTGCCAAGTTTCCTTAAGATTCAAGTATTCACAGCATAAATCAGGGAAAGAAGTGGTTTGGTTTTTTTTATCTCTTGTTTTGTTAGCTATATTTTCTTCTCATTTTTTGCAGATGCAGGTCAACTGCAGCCAGACTGTCTTTCATTCAGAAGTATGTAATAAAATAATTATATTCAATGCACTTGATATTAAATAAAATCTGCTGCCATGCCCAATCTGGTTGCATTAGCTTACACCCTCCTCTCTGTGGGGGAAATTTATTGACTGCACATAGATTGTAAATATCTAATATATTCTACATTGTTATATATTCAGTGATTTCATTTTGTTTCCCAGCACTTTGGGAAAACCAAGGATGCAATTTGACCAACAGTTTGACCAACAGACCATGTAATTTAAAGTGATCCAATTTTAAATTACCAAACATTCATATAGGGAGGCAGCCAATCAGCCCTTCCCTGAGATTTTGCATGTCAAGATTAATTTTAGGGCAAATATTTAGTTGTCCCTCACCATTCTAAACCATGCTAATGTTGTGCCCTACAGCAAGGTATGAAGTTTGGCTCCCTGGGAGAGTCTGGGAAACCAGAGACTTGGAAACTTCAAGGTGAGTTGCTGGGTTTGAATTATTTTTTGTTCCAATGTCTTGGTCATTTGAGACACCACTTTATCTCTCTTTCTTTTTTAATTTCCTCTGCTCTCCCTCTCTTACATAAAAGGGAAGGAAAAGGGTCACAAAAGGGCCACAGCTCAGGTTTTCTGTGAGGTGGGTTGGATTAACTGGAGAAAGGAAAGAGCTCTGTGCCCTGCTCATCCTCTTTGTAAACAGCTGAAAATTAAATCACTCACGTTCTTGGCTTTCAACAGCCCAAGCTGAAATGATAGATCCCCATCAAGCCTGGCTTGTTTACCTGGCACACAGGCCACAGTGTGTGGAGGTCACGTTGCAGAAAGGCTTTTCCTTGAAACAGATGCTTATCACACACTCACTGCTTCTTCACAGGGGAGAGATGGAAAAAAATCAGCATTTGAATTGAGGAATGGCTTGCATTTCAAGAAACCCTACCCTGCAGAGAGATTCTTCTCTGTATTTCAACAGACTGCAGGTCTGATTATTATTACTGGAGGCTGCCAAGACAGTTAAGTGTTCAGGGATGTGTGCCTGCTTGTCAGAAGGAAAGAAGGGGACCGTGGTCAGCTTCCATTCTTTTTTAGCTCTCTGCTGTGGCAGGAATGTGTCTGTGCTATGTGGAATAATCAAGTCAGAGGTTGCTAGCAGCAGGAGTGAGATGGGGCACAGTGCTGCTGAGGGGTCTTATGAACAAACTCAAGAAAATGTTAAGATTTGATTAAATAAATATTGAATAAAGAATGTAGAAACATAGACTGGTTTGGGTTCAAAGAGACCTTTAAAGGTCACCTAGTTCAACCCCTCTGCAGGGAGCAGGGACATCTGCAACCAGAGCAGGATGCTCAGGGCTCCCTCCAACCCTACCTGGAATGTCTGCAGGGATGGGGCTTCTACCACCTCTCTGGGCAGCCTGGGCCAGGCTCTCACCACCCTCAGTGTAAAAAAAAATTCCTTCTCTCTAGTCTAAATCTTCCCCTCTTTTAGTTTAAAATAGTTTTCCTTGTGTTGTTGCAATAGGCCCTGATAAAAGGATTTTCCCCATCTTTTTATAGCCCCTTTAAGGATTGAAAGGCACAATAAGATCCCTCCAGAGCTGATCCATGTATGACTGGCAGCATGACCTAAACACATCAAGGAAAAACTTGTTATAGTTAAGCCCCTAAATCCAGTTTTTACCTGCTACACACCAGCATGCAAAGTGTTTAGTTTTCATTTGTATGCAAACTTGATAACATCAGTGAAATTCCAGATGGTCCTGGTCTGGCTGATGTTAGCTGAGGGTCTCTAAGTCTTGTGAATAAAACAGGATAAGTATAATTTCTGCTGAAATTCATTTTTTCTTGTTGCCACATGAAATAGCCTCTGATAGCCAGTGGGCTAATTTGTGCTTTCTCCTATAAATAGATAAAAGGATATATAAAATATAAATGGATAAAGAAGTGTATTTATGGCTAAAAATCTCAGTTGTAGTCTGACTTTCTCTTCCTGAGGTCATCATGGCTTCATGGTCTGCACTGTTCCATCTCCCTTCCTTGCAGGAGTGAAGAACCCAGTGCTGTCCAGTGGCTCCTCTCTGATCACATCATAGTTTGCAATGGTTGCAGACCACTGAGGCAATATTTTTGCCCTATTTGCACAAGTGAAGATAAAATACCCACTAATAAGGAAAGGCAAGTTAATTCTATTTATTTTTTTTTAATATTTAGAAATATCACCATGATTCTAGATGCCAGGGTAGATATTGCAAACTGGGTTAACATGACAAGGGAGATAGAAGGGATGATAAGCCTGGTAACTCACAATCATCCTTTTTTTTTTCAGTCATGTTTCAAAGTTTTCTGTCACTCTGAACCTGAAAGGGAACATTTCTCATTTCAAAGGCTTTGGCTAAAGGTCTGGCCATGATCTCAGAACGTGTGGGTGCATCAAGGGAACCAACACAACTCAAAGGACAGACATTAAACCACATTTTTAACTATGTGGGACCTGCTTCCCTGCTCCCATATGTTTAGTAGATCAATATTAGCTCCTCCACAGTCAATAGAGCTCACTGATGTAAAACTGCTCTCTGCATGTTCTTAATGATTCATGGTTTTGAAGCCCAGCCAGTTCTATAATTCAACCCTTGCAAATGCAAACAACCTCCTGCCAATCTGCCCTTTCTTCTCTCATCCTGTTATTTGTTAGGCATCTGTAGTCCATTAGCTGGCTTACTATGGTATTAATATGTGGCATAATTATTCATAGCCAGATCTGCTGATAAGAAATCGAATGCTCTGGTAAACAACTGACTGTTTTTTTTTCCATGACATCAACAACAAAGTCAAATGGGGTACTGGAAAAAAGGATCATGTTAAAAGATTACATCGTCCTGTAGAGGAGGGGGAAAGTTGCTTTCAAAGCACTGGTGGGGAATGCTCTATGGCATTTTCATCACACACACCTCAGCATGTCTTCTGCACACACCAGGGACATAAAAATTCATATGGGTCATCACTATATGCCAGGTTTCTCCATCTTTAAGAAATAGAGAAGAAATAACTTCATGCTGCACTTATTGGGGTTTTTTTCTAACCTTCCCTGCCCAGTAAGGAGAAGGAAAAACTTTCTTGTGAGGGTGCCTGGATCAAACTGCCTGGAGAGGTTGTGGAGTCTCCTCTGGAGAGATTCAGAACCCACCTGGACACTGATCCTGGGCACCCTGCTCTGGGTGACCCTGCTGGAGCAGGGGGGTTGGATGAGATGATCTCCAGAGGTCTCCCCTACCCCCTAGCAGTCTGGGGTTCTGTGATACTGCAGTGCAGGCTGAGCAGCATCTAGCTGAACACCAGACAGCTGCTCAGTGCTCTTCTCTCACAGCCAGTTACATTGGCCTGGCTGCAATCCTGAGTGACAACAAGTGTATTTAATGTTATATGTGCCTTGCACATCACTGTGATTCCTCTGCTTTCAATAGCATGGACACCTGTGTGACACCAAAACCTTCCCCTCCTCCCTTGCCCAGTGGCTGGCTGGCTAATAACTGGCTTTGAGGTTGAGATTATCTGTGATTAGACCATTGAAAACTCTGACTAATGCTGCAAGGGTTTGGGCAACACTTCTGGAGAAAGGTAAGTGCCATATTTAAGGCTTAAAGTCATTCCCACTCCTTGTTCCTGGACAGCACAATTGCTCCTTTTTGTTTCTTTGAAGCACACTCAGGAACTTAGCCCAAGGACACTTGTAATGAAAGGCCTCTTAAAGGCTTCCAGTGATTCATTCCCATTTTATGGTGCAGGTTAATAACAGTAATTTTCAATAAACAGTTCAGAGAGGTTAGGTGCTGATGTGCCCCTTCCACTGTCTCCCACATTTCCTGGGTTATTCCTGATTTTATAGGGTTATTCCTCTTTTTCAGAGCAGGATGAAGATTATTTTCTAAGTCATCTCTTTCTCAGGCTGAAACTTTGCCATTCTTCTGGTGTCTTGTCCACCTGATTGCTTGCTCCTTTGCTCCTCAAAATTCAGGCTTTATTTCTGGCCTGAATTTGCATCATTCATCTTTTGAGTCCTTGGTGGGTTTTTTTGTGCTTTTCTTGGATGAAAAAACTTATTACTGGCCTTGGTTTTGCTCTCTGAATGCAATGACACCAGATGAACAAATCAGTCAATTTAGGGAGGGAGGGGGGTTAACAGAGAGCATCTCTAATTAGTCTAAGGGGCCACCCTGACCCTAAACCATGACAGGAGAATATCCAGACAGCCTGTGTTTGCTAAGAAGCTGAAGGCAGCTGGAGGGTTTGAGCCACAAACATCCCATTAGGTCATTCTTCAAGCTAGGAGGAGAAATCTGAGATTGGAGGAGGCACTGGACACCCAGCAGCTTGGCCCCCACCAGCACCTACCTAGTTATTTTCTCTTCCCTCTTTCCATTTGTGAGTGATGACATGGGATGGAAAAGCGGGATCTAGTCATGTCCAGAAGTATTACTTAATTAAAATTTCTACCATTTAATTTGATGGCTGTTCTCTCCCCAAATCAAATCCACTGTAGTTTGTATCTGACTTCTCCATCCTCCTGCATCACCCACCAAGTGCATCCTTGAGCAAAAGCAATCCCATGTGTCAAAACTTAGGGTCAGGACCAAATGGTAGACCTCTAACCCCAAAGGGGAAGAGAAAAGGAATAAGGGAGAGAGACTTACAGATTAGAGAAGGAGGTTGGGACATCTTTAATGAAAAAAACAAACTGGAATATGTACAAAACCAGTATTAACCCAATTCCCCTGATGTCACCTTCACTGCTGATGCTGTGGAGCAGCCCTGGACTCAGCAGCAGCCAGGAACTGGGTTCAGAAGCTGCATTCTGGAATGCACAGATCAGGATCAAAGGCAGAACAAACAGAATCCTCCTCAGACACCACCCATTGAGCTTGACCCTCAGGATCACTGGCTGAAGCATTCATCTTCTGGAGCCTCAAAGGTAGCTGCTCTTGGGCTCCCAGTCCCTGGGCTGTGCAGTCCTGCCATGGTGAACATAATGAGGAGGAAAGGCAGAGTCAGAGGGGTCCAGCTGAATAATTTACAACAATAAATAAATGGAGTTTATCACTATAAACCTTTTTCTCCTTTCATTTACTGCATTTTCTTTTTACCTTACAACTCATTTTCTGCTGTTCATCTTTGTCAGCTGAGATTCCCCACTCAATCTTTCCTAATACCAGCCCAAATCTGTTGCCTGTCACCTGCTACTTACTCTGAAATAAAGAATCTGTCCTCATCTTACTCATCTCAATTAATTGCCATGCTTAAATGATCATTTCCAGCCCTTACTAACCCCAAGGCAACTCTTACCTTCCATCCTGAGAGGTGATAAATCACTTTCCATTCCTGGAACTAATGTGAAAGACAAAAGAGGAATAAGATAACTCAGAAACAACTCTCTTTCTAACCCTTTTTTCACCTCAATCATTTCAGGAAGGATAACAAGAAGGGTAATAAATGTTTCACTCTTCTCCAAGGAACATCAGCTCTGGTGGTGCCCATTGTTAGTTACCTGAAATATATTTAAATGAATGAACACAAAAAGTCCTTTGCTCTTATAAAGTTGGGGTGATGGAAAAAAAATAGATTTCTTCTGTGTTGTTAACACCTTCTCCCTTTGAGTAAGAGCTTGTGTTGGTCCCCACAAAACATCTAAACCTAAGAGCTAGAGTGACACATCTTTGGAGTGACTTTAAACCTATCCCCCTGTGCCCTTGGAGTCAGTCTACAGTGATTCTTCTCCAACCTTGGGACAGATCTCTGGGTGGTACTCCTGAAAACATTTTTTGTGGCCCCTATAGAAGACCTGGGACACATTCAGGAGACACAGTAACCAGTGTGTGCTGGCCTGGACATCCCAAATACATTCAAAATCCTCAAAATCTGAGGGATTCTCTTCCTCTGAGCATAGAATGGATGAGAACACTAATAAATCAAGGGGCTGAAACAGCTCTGCTCCAAGGACAGGCTGAGGGAGCTGGGATGGTTCAGCTGGAGAAGAGAAGCTCCAGGAGACCTTAGAGCACCTGCCAGTGCCTGCAGGGAGCTGCTCCAAAGCCTGCAGAGGGGCTGTTGCCAAAGGCCTGCAGTGAGTTTTAAATGAGCAAGGAGTGGATGGAGATGAGAACTGAGGCAGAAGTTCTTTCCCAGAAGAGTGGTGGCCACTGGCACAGGGTGCCCAGGGAGGTGGGTGAGGCCCTGGAGCCATCCCAGGTGGGGTTGAGGAGGCTCTGAGCACCCTGCTCTAGCTGAGATGGCCCTGCTCTCAGCAGGGGTTGGGCTGAGTGAGCTCTGGATCAACCTCATGATGCTATGATTCTAAATGAGAAGGTGTCACACACAGCCCAGCCCAACCCTGTGCTCAGGGGTACAATCATTTCACAGGCTGCCAATATCCCCTGTAGCAACATGATGGTCCTACCCACTCCCCAGGGGGGTGGACAGCACCACAGGGAACACACAGAGCACAGAAGGCTTGGTGTAACACCAACATGTGAACAAACAGACCAGCACTGTGACCTTGCTGTGTTTAACCAATAGAAAAGACTACACAACTAAACTGATTTACCACACTTGGGTCAGATTTGTTTTTAATCTCAACCCTTTGCACCAAAAAGGACTGTCCTGCTGGCCGCTAAACACCTGCAGTTGCTCTCCCACTGGCTCCACATCCCCTCCTGTGGGGCAGCAAGGAGAATCTGGAGGAAGAAAAAAATTACTGAGACCCTGGCAGGGGGGAGTGAGCTAAGGACAGTTTAATAGCACAACACAAAAGTAGAAGACAACAACAGCACTAATGAGAGCACTAATGAAATGATAGATAGAGCAAGTAACAGGCTCTGCCTGTGCATGAGATGCCATTTGCTCTGCTCTAGCCACTGAAGCAAACAGAAAACAGGTTCTGGCCCAGCCCTGCCCTTGCACACTGGCTCAGGGTGGTATTGACCACCACACTGCCTGGCCCAGTTATTTATCCCTGCTCTGACCCTCCCCATGTCTTGGGGCAGCAGCTTGGTGCTAACTAACCCAAACTCAGACCATATGCCACTGTAGGCAGGTCACGGGGGTTTAAATTTATCCACAACATCTTCTCACTTCCCTTCATCTCCTCTGGGGCAAACCCAGGCTCCCAAACACATCCTGCCTGTTTGAGTGATGAGCTGTCACCTTCTTGCAAGTTCTTGGCTGCAGTTTGCCATGCAGCTGTGGCTTTCCATGCTGCACGATTCCCTGGGCCATTCCCACCGTGGGGGGAGCTGCATCCATCCTTCAGCACCCCTGGGGGTCAGCTGGGGCCCTCTGTCCTCCAGGAACCACAACCTCTTGGTTATTTCTCAGGCTGCAGATGAGCAGGGAGTCACCATTCTGCCACAGCTCTGTGCAAAGCTTTGGGAAGAAGGCTTGTGTGGTGGTTGAGGCTGGAGACAGACTCTCACGACCTATTTATTTTATTTACTAGTGCTTTAGGGCTCAATTCCTGGTGGGACTCCCATTGTTTAAGGGCAGCCTTGAGTGTGGCTTTGATATCACCTACTGCTATTTACCCAAACCAGTTGATTTTTTGTCAGGCTGTCTGTGGTGGAGTGAGGGGGGATGGCAGGGAAGCTGGTTAGCAGATGTCACTACTAAAGCAATGAACCCTGAAAGCAACACCTGCCTCATCCTGCTCAGGCTCTCAGCTGATAATTGCATTGCTTGCTCTATATCTCATTAACACTGACAGCTCTTCCTTCCCTTGCTCCCAAGACAGTGTGGGGGGAAGGCTCTTATCCCATCTGTGTCTGGTTTTCCACTGAGCAGCCCCTGCATCTTGAAACTTCACCTTCCATGGAGACACTCACAGGCTACATTACTTTAGATGCTGCTTCATCTACTAATCAGGTCTTGCCTTGACTGGTCTGAGACCAAAGCCACAGTGATGCTGCTTAAAAGAGGGTGAAAACTTCCTTAAAAGAGGGCAACAGATGTGAAATCTGGCTGTGAAAGTGATGCTAGTCTGAACGACCCCTGGGTTTTAAGTTAAAACATGTGAAGATGACTAACTGGTGATACCCACCAGCAAAAAACCATGGGGCTGATGGTGACCTGGCTTAGTCTGGAGATGGAATCACCCTACAGGAATAAGAGCAAAAAAAAAAAAATGGCCGTTCTTATTATCTCCACCCACTGATCTGCCAGACAAAGGTCACTCATGAGATGGCCCTGCAGGTGAGAAGCTTCTTCATGCCCCTGGCCTGGTTCAGATTGTTTCATTAATTGCTAACCTTAAATGGGACTAGTGTGCTAAATCTCTGAGGTGGTTAATTGGGGCACTGAAGAAGGAAGACTTCTTAAAGAGCTCTTACTACTCAAGAAATTATGGGGCTTCCTTCTCAATTAGCAGGTTTTGTGTAAGTGAAGTCTAAAGTACAGACCTGTCAGCTGAACTGTGTGTTTGCTCTCAGCTGATGTGCTGTATTAATTGGGTTTAGGTGGTGGAGGGGGCATCATGCAAAGAAGCAGCCTGTACAAAAATACACCCCTTACTGCTGGGTGAAATAAGGTAGTGTCTGTTTTTCCCTGCCCATCCTTGATCACATGGCAGAGGACCCTCTCCAGCCCCAGTGCTGGTGAGGATGTGACCCACAGTGACCTCATAACCCTTTCAATGAGGGTTTCCAAAGAGTTTGTTTGCTGAAGCAGGGCTAAAGGCAGCCTTGCTTTTTTTGAGGCTTGCTTGACAGCAAATATTTCACAGGGTGGATACACTGGATGGGCTTGAAAGGTTGTTTGGTTTTCTTTCCTGGCAGAAGAGAGCTTGAGACTCAGTGGATGGAGGATGAAGATGGCTCATACATGGGTGAGGAAGGTGCTGCAGCCTGGGCAGCCAGAGAAGGACCATGAGCAGCAGAGGGGCTTGACACCTTGGAGGGAGGCACAAAGGATCATTTTTTGCAGTGCAGTTTGCAGCACCATGGAGGGATTTGCAGGAAGGCCACACTCCAAACTTTTGGGGACTGCTGCCATCTTGGCTGCTTCGTTTGGCTTCTGTTTGCTGGGGCTAATGTTGGTTATTTCCTCCTGCCAGACCCAAGGGCAAGCAGTGGGCCAGCCAGCAACAAAACTGGCTGGAAGGAAGAGCAGCTGGAAGGAGGGTCTGTTGACATGGGCAGGGCACACTGACAACTGTGGTTGTGCCCATGAACTTGCAGTGCTGGCCTCTAGTGAGAAGGGTGGGAGCTGCCACCCAGAGAAGGGGGCTACATGGAACAGGTGGGACATGTTGAAGGGTTTGTTTCAATACCTCTACTGCCCTGTTTCTCTAAAAAAAATGCTTTTTACCCACAGCTACCTCTCATTTTTTCCCTGTTTGTGATGCAAAGCTGAAACATCTCTCGTAGCCTTCCAGTTCTGTGTTGTCAGCCTCTGACCCCATCAGCTGGCAAAGTGCTGGTAGCAGAGTAATTACTCAGATGGTGATTTATTTCATTCTAATGGAGGTAAATTTATGTGCCCTTCTTACAGTGTGGATGTGGGGGTTGACTAGCACCTTTATTTTAAGCCTTCCAGCTTCATCTCCTTCAGGTGTCCAAGAAGTTGCTCTTCATTTCCAGTATGTCATTCCTGTGGGGCAGCCAGGGCACAGAGGCATGATCTACATCACAGAATCACAGAATCACAGAAATTAGGGGCTGGAAGGGACCTAGAAGATCATCTAGTCCAACCCCCCTGCCTGAGCAGGATCACTTAGACCAAGTCTCTCAGGAACAGATCCAGGCGGGTCTTAAGTGTCTCCAGAGATGGAG
>VYZU01007755.1:39998-71238 GCA_013401355.1 Ceyx cyanopectus
CCTCCCTCCCCCAAATACAAGCTTCACACGAGAAAGCATTTCCATAGTTTTCTAAGACACAAGCACAGGAGTGAGTTAGTCCCTCAGAACAAGCTCTGTCTGTCTCCATCAGGGCTGGACAGCCACCTTGCACCAGAAATCAGCCCAGGCTTGGTTTGTTTCTTCTTTTCCTTACCTTATTCCCGTTAGTACCCAAGTACCAGTTTCCCCAGTTAGTTTCCTACTATGGTTTCTTCCAAATATTCCACTTTTCTTATTTCTTAATGTTGCTGTGGCAGTCTGAAAGTCTTTTTCTTCTGGTAATTGCAGTTTTCTCACCATTTCCCTGAACATCTGCAAGGCAGCCCATCTGGGTTGACACAGTGTGAGATGAGGCATTCGGGCATTGCCAACAAAGGGCTCCCACTGCAGCAAAGGGGGGGTGTTGAAATCAGATGTTTTCCAAGACATCTATGGGGACAAAGCCTTTCTTCTTCCCACTGTATACTTTGATAAAGCCTTCGTGTTCCTTCTCAGAAGTCACACAGATCTGAATGCAAAGAAGGGATGAAAATAATAAATGCTTTGCCATGATCAAAGGGACAGATTATGCCAGGCTATTATGAGGTGGTTATGACATCCCACGAGTTATTTCTTGAAGGGGAACAAACCCTTTTAGACTCTCACTGCTTTGACAAGAAACTCAGACTCATCTACTTGGAGACTTACCTTTCCCTCAGCTCCATGAAGCACCACATGTACACAGAAAAAGAGAACTGTTTCAGTTGCAAAAGACTTTTTAAGACCATTGAATCCAGCCACCAACCTATCACTGCCTTTCCTACCGCTAAACTAAGTTTCTCAGCACCTCATCTACATGTCTTTTAAATTCCTACTAATCAAGGAAGGTTATAAAATAGCCAGAGAATTGATGGTCTTGTTAAGACTGACCCTCTGGCTTCTTGTGATGTTAATGTCAGGCCTTTCAAGCCCTGTCTGGAAGGCTCTGTCTGATGGGTATTTACAGTGTTTAATTACACTCATTCAGAGGGTATAAATTGAACACAAATGTCTTTAAAGCTAAATCCATTTCAGCATGACTATTACAGATTGCATGGTGACACCTTAATACCACATCTGAATCCTGGGCCAGTCTGTCCTTGTTTTGTCCTGTTGTTGCATATCTCATTATTTACTAGCACCAATGATGCTGCCAGAGGGAAATGAAAGGCCCTCAGAAAGAAGTGAAGCTGTTCTGTATTTGTCACCTCCAGTATTTGGACTGGGTCAGGTACATCTCTGTATCTTTAAAACAAAGTTTTGGAAAGCAAATGGACTCATTAATTTTCTTACTTAAGTGACCTACTTAACACCAACTGCATTGTATCCCTGGGGCAGAATGACTGAGCACACCAACAGAGATGGCATGCAATTAAAAGCATAATGTATTGCTGTTTGGGCTAAATCCCATGGAAAGCATGTGAGAGGTATGGAGGGATGCTCTTTAGAATCCCTCTGCAGTCACATCACCATTTGAGGGTGTAAAGCACATGTAGGCAGAGAAGTGTTCCTAACTGCTGCTCTAGAGTCTGTGTCTCTGAGAAAGACCATGAAAAGGAGAGAAAAAGCCAAGAAAGAAGCATGAGACTAAGGATGGCTGGGCATGGCAAGAGTGGGAAAGAGCATCTTGGTTGAAAGATGTCCCTTCTCAGTTGATTCCTGCTGCTGTGAGGGAAAACCCTGCCCCTCTGCTCAGGTCAGACCTCCCCTGGAGTCCTGTGGCCAGCCCTGGAGCCCCCAGCACAGGAAGGCTGGGGACATATTGGAGTGTCCAGAGGAGAGTCACCAAATGACCAAGGGAATGGANTCACACGAGAAAGCATTTCCATAGTTTTCTAAGACACAAGCACAGGAGTGAGTTAGTCCCTCAGAACAAGCTCTGTCTGTCTCCATCAGGGCTGGACAGCCACCTTGCACCAGAAATCAGCCCAGGCTTGGTTTGTTTCTTCTTTTCCTTACCTTATTCCCGTTAGTACCCAAGTACCAGTTTCCCCAGTTAGTTTCCTACTATGGTTTCTTCCAAATATTCCACTTTTCTTATTTCTTAATGTTGCTGTGGCAGTCTGAAAGTCTTTTTCTTCTGGTAATTGCAGTTTTCTCACCATTTCCCTGAACATCTGCAAGGCAGCCCATCTGGGTTGACACAGTGTGAGATGAGGCATTCGGGCATTGCCAACAAAGGGCTCCCACTGCAGCAAAGGGGGGGTGTTGAAATCAGATGTTTTCCAAGACATCTATGGGGACAAAGCCTTTCTTCTTCCCACTGTATACTTTGATAAAGCCTTCGTGTTCCTTCTCAGAAGTCACACAGATCTGAATGCAAAGAAGGGATGAAAATAATAAATGCTTTGCCATGATCAAAGGGACAGATTATGCCAGGCTATTATGAGGTGGTTATGACATCCCACGAGTTATTTCTTGAAGGGGAACAAACCCTTTTAGACTCTCACTGCTTTGACAAGAAACTCAGACTCATCTACTTGGAGACTTACCTTTCCCTCAGCTCCATGAAGCACCACATGTACACAGAAAAAGAGAACTGTTTCAGTTGCAAAAGACTTTTTAAGACCATTGAATCCAGCCACCAACCTATCACTGCCTTTCCTACCGCTAAACTAAGTTTCTCAGCACCTCATCTACATGTCTTTTAAATTCCTACTAATCAAGGAAGGTTATAAAATAGCCAGAGAATTGATGGTCTTGTTAAGACTGACCCTCTGGCTTCTTGTGATGTTAATGTCAGGCCTTTCAAGCCCTGTCTGGAAGGCTCTGTCTGATGGGTATTTACAGTGTTTAATTACACTCATTCAGAGGGTATAAATTGAACACAAATGTCTTTAAAGCTAAATCCATTTCAGCATGACTATTACAGATTGCATGGTGACACCTTAATACCACATCTGAATCCTGGGCCAGTCTGTCCTTGTTTTGTCCTGTTGTTGCATATCTCATTATTTACTAGCACCAATGATGCTGCCAGAGGGAAATGAAAGGCCCTCAGAAAGAAGTGAAGCTGTTCTGTATTTGTCACCTCCAGTATTTGGACTGGGTCAGGTACATCTCTGTATCTTTAAAACAAAGTTTTGGAAAGCAAATGGACTCATTAATTTTCTTACTTAAGTGACCTACTTAACACCAACTGCATTGTATCCCTGGGGCAGAATGACTGAGCACACCAACAGAGATGGCATGCAATTAAAAGCATAATGTATTGCTGTTTGGGCTAAATCCCATGGAAAGCATGTGAGAGGTATGGAGGGATGCTCTTTAGAATCCCTCTGCAGTCACATCACCATTTGAGGGTGTAAAGCACATGTAGGCAGAGAAGTGTTCCTAACTGCTGCTCTAGAGTCTGTGTCTCTGAGAAAGACCATGAAAAGGAGAGAAAAAGCCAAGAAAGAAGCATGAGACTAAGGATGGCTGGGCATGGCAAGAGTGGGAAAGAGCATCTTGGTTGAAAGATGTCCCTTCTCAGTTGATTCCTGCTGCTGTGAGGGAAAACCCTGCCCCTCTGCTCAGGTCAGACCTCCCCTGGAGTCCTGTGGCCAGCCCTGGAGCCCCCAGCACAGGAAGGCTGGGGACATATTGGAGTGTCCAGAGGAGAGTCACCAAATGACCAAGGGAATGGAGCATCTCCTGTGAGGCCAGGCTGAGAGAGTTGGGGCTGTTCAGCCTGAGAAGAGAAGGCTCTGGGGGGATGTCTTTTGACCTTCCAGCACCTGAAGGGGCTGCAGGAAGGCAGGGGAAGGTCTTTTCCAAAGGGTTTGTAATGACAGGATAAGGAGTAATGGGTTTAAGCTGGGAAAGGATAGATTTAGGTTGGATATTAGCAAAAGAGTTCTTTAAAGTGGGTATTGGATCACTGGAATGGGCTGCACAGGGAGGTGGTGGAGGCCCCATCCCTGGAGTCATTCCAGGTCAGGCTTGAGGAGGTTCTGAGCAGCCTGACCTGGGTGGAGATGTTCCTGCATGTGCAGGGAGGTTGGACTGGATGAGCTCTGGAGGTCCCTTCCAGCCTAAGACATTCAATGACCTGGCTGGTTAAAGGAACACTTGACTCCATCACTGTGCTTTGCTCCTTGCTAAAGATGTCTCCAGACCTCTGGCTTTTCACAGGGGCCAAAGAATCCCTCAAACAGCCCCTGTGAAGGAACCTCCAGTAGGTCTGCACTGCTCACCAGCCACACTGCATGGTGCTCTGGTGCTGTGCAGAACACATGGTGACAACATAATGCTTCTCCCTGATGTCTTTTCTCAGCAGAATGATTTGTGGGCAAAAGAAATTGAGCTTTTTGAACACTGGTTTTATTCTAAAAGAGTGTAATAGAATTTGCTCTCCTTTTTTTAGAGGTTGTTTTGGCTCTTGACTTTGTCAGTTGGGTGTAAATCAGGAGGAACCCCAGGGAAGTGTATGGTAGTATCCAGGGTTTTGGACTCCTCTTGATCAGTAAGTTGATGATCCTCAGAACCAGTTGAAAGAGGGACCTAATATTATAAAATCCTCATTCTTTCATCTCATTTTGTTCTTTAAAAAAGCCCCAAACACTAAAACCAAACAACTGTTAGGATCATGGCTGTTGTCTGAACTTGTCAGCATCTGCCCTGACCATTTGTTTGTCTGTCAGTCAACCCAGAGCAGATGGGGGATATCAGCAACTGGAAAATTATCCTTTCAACTGCAGGGTCGTTAATTCTCCTGCTCTTCTAAGTCCTGTGCTCTGAATTGATGCTCAAGTGGCAAATTCTCTTTGTCCAGGAGTGATTTTGAACTTGCTCTCATTTTTGGCAGCTGTCTTTTGCTTATCTTCTCACTCCTATTTATTTAACCCCTCTGTCAGCCATGGCCTGGTTTTGATGAAGAAGGAATTTATGAGGTCAGCACAGTTTCAAGAGCTGTCCCTGAGCCTGCAGACAGTGCTGGGTCAAGAGGTCTGAAAGCTCAAGCCTTCTGTTTGGCCACAAGAATGACAGCACAGGGACACTGTGGGTTTCTCCATCTGCTGCTGCCCATGCACTAAAGTTCTTTCCTGTGTGAGCTCTGTGGATGGAAATGACAAGTAGTTGAGTCTTCATACCCACTCAGCCATAGTGCAAGTGATGATGACAGGTTTTGTGGCAGCTGTTTCATTAGGTTCTGGATCAGGAACACCAGCTTGTTTCCCTTATGACACTTATTTAGGGTTTTAAAGATGACCTGGGCTAAACTGGCTGCATAATGGGCTGCACCCATGTTTTGGACTCTTGCAAAACTTGGGTGCCACTTGGTATCTCTGAAAGAGAAGCAAGGCTGATATCAGTGAAAATCAGAGAGAGCTGCCTAAAGTCCCTTTTCTCCTTAAGCCTGTGCAGCAGTTACAGCTGGGGGCACATGAACTGCAACATCACTTTCTGTACTAGGTTTGTGTTTTAAGTGAAGTCACCATGATGCAACTGACTTTCAAAGGCAGCTAAGTCATGCTCTTAGAAGTTCAGCCCCTTTTAGAGTAGCCCAGATTGAAAAGTTTGGGGACATAAAGTAATACCTAAGCAGTGAGGTGAAAAGTCAGGTAGCAACAAACAATCCAGACTCAGCAGAAGGAGACCCAAGAGAAGCAGATCCCCTGAGGTTGGAGAGATGTGGTACAATCCTGCCATTCTGAGCACCCCATGGACATGGCTAAACTCATTCCCAGACTGGATTGGGAGGTACTTGGGCATAAAAGTCACTCTGAAATTTGTGTGACTGGGTTTTGGGATAAGAGGGAAGTTGTCCCCTGAACTGAGGTACAGAGGGGAAGGCAAAGCTGACAGCTTTGGTCTGGAGATTGTGGCCATCACAACAGCAGTGGCCTCTTCGCAGTCATGGCAGAAGGAGATGGTTCTGATAACAGAGCTTCATCATATCAGTGACATTTATAGAACATCATCACATGGATCTGCTGCACTGACCTTTATGCAAACTCACAGTCCACATTTGAATGAGGAGGAGAGTTTCTGGTTGCCAGTCTTGTTAAAAACATCGTGGTTTGGGGTCATTTCTATTGCACAAGATCACTTGGGTCATTTGAAATCAATCCTGTTATTTAATCACCACAAGCCCAACTCTAAAGTAGTTTGTGGACATCAGAGAGGCAGCCAGTGAAGGGTGTGAGTAGGTTTTTTTGTTTTTAAAGAGGATATTTCCTGTAAGAGGAGTAAAACCAGACAATCAAATAATAGATTGTTAGGGCTTCTTTGAAAATATGGATGACTAAGAATGTTAAAGGCATTTTAAGAGAGGGTTTTCCAAGCATGGATGATATATTACATATGGTGAGCTTTTCTTTTGTGAAAGAGGGCAAAGCAGAGTCTGTAGTCATGCAAAGAACCATTTGTATAGTGTGTGGCAATGCATTTGGTTAGGCTAGAGCAGCTGGAGAAAAAATGATGCATCCAAGGGATGGTAAAATCAGAGTTGGAAATGATGCAGCCAGTATTGTGTGTGAGACAGTTTAAAAAGTGGAAAACCACAGAAATGGGCTGGTCTTTGTTTTCCTGTTAATAATCTGACTGATGTCAGGGGCTCTCTCTGCCTCCCTCCTATAGATTTGTGATTGAGCCCTGTGGTGCCCAGTCACCTTCTGAATTGGTGTCAGAACCCACAAATCCATCAGTGAACCCTAAGCTCCAGGATGTTGATGTCTCTGAAGCTCTACACTTCTTTATACCCCAGGCTGCATTTCTGATTTCATAATGAATCTTCAAGGCTCTTTGTGAAGAGCAGCTTGTGCATGTTGTTCAAGATGGGTGAGCAAATTGGGTTGGTTTTCCCTCTCAGCTTTGCCAGAAAGGTTTGCATGAAACTGAAGCTTCAAGTGATTCCAGAGAAAGCCTCACTCACTGTGCTTCAAATATTCTCTGCTTGCCTGAAGTGGCTTTAAAGCAGCCACATGTGGCTTTGTTGATGTGAATATGTTGGTTTTTGCTTTATAGGAATAGACTCTGTACCTGGGAACATTCATAGAAGGAATGTGGAATAGTGACCTGCAGTAAAAACCTGGGATGGTATCAAGCAATGGAATGAAAATACATATTCTTGTCACTGGATGTTTTTCTGTTGGAATCACCCTTGTCTTTGTTGTCAGAATGGCTCTTGATTCTTGTTAGACCTTTAGAATTTCACCCAGTGAATTCACAGCATAAAATTGAGCCATTTTGCCATATATAATCTCAATCAATTAGCCCTCTTAATGAGTTTTTCTATCTAAAGTGAGACTTGTCAGGAATTGGTAGCAATGAATAATTTCTTGCTAATCTGGAGCAAGACTTTGCTGCTGCACTCACAGCACTCTGGACACTGTGCCCAGAGACAGCTAAAATGGCTTTTACATCCCATTGAAATCCCCAGATAGACTGAAGTAAAAAAAAAAACAAAGCAAAAGGAGAAGAATTCTGCCAAACTTTTCCCAGAAGTCCCATTCAGGTGACTAAATTCTGGGGAATCACTGGATTTTCTTAGATGTACCTCTAATAAAGAGGAGAGAAACAGATCATTTTCCAGACACACAAGACCTACCTCTAAGTTCTTCAAGCTGTCCCTCTGAAATCAGGAGAGTGCATGATGTGGAAACTATGAAGATCCAGGAGATGGAACATTTTGGCCAAGGAGTATTTATTTTTTGATTTTCATTTGGTCAACACTGCCCTTAACTGGCTACTAGACTGCACAAATAGTAAACCTTGGGGTAAAATTGTACTGAACAGCTTTTACCTGTGCTCACCTTCCCTCTAGGCAACAGGCAGACTGCTGGATGCTCAAGTCCACTGAGGATCCAGCACAGGGGAACTTACCTGGTTCTCTTTCAGAGTTATCTGCCCCTGTTCCTTGCAGCCAATGAAGGTCCTGATACACCTGTAAATCTTCTCATCGTGTTGCACTCTTTGCACAAAGTTAGCAGGAAAAAATCCAGTTCTGTCATCAATTTTCCCCTGTGGAGAAAACATATTGAGAGAAGATTATTAACACTAGTTGCTTTAATACAAGTTCAGTATTGAAAACAACATAAATAATCAATTTAAATATCAAATAATTAGCACATACCTTCCACCAGTCTTCATTGGAATCTTCCAGAAGAGTGATCATATCACCTGGCCTGGAATTAGAAGAGGAGTAGTAGGTAAGATGACTCTTGTTATGGTGCATCAGCTTCCACTATTACCTTCTAATAGGAAGGTGTTCCCTTTTTAGGTCATTTTATCTGTTCATTGGCAGTAAAGTTTTCTCAATCAACCATGGTAATGCAGAAAGAGAGTCTCGGTGTATTATGAGACAATAGCTATTAAATGGAATTTTTTGCTTCCTGTTGAATAAGAAATTGTTTAAAATACAGTTCCTATTTGCTACAGGCATTATCTCATTACTTCAAGACATTTCACACTGTTGGGACCCACCACTTCATCATCTGCATTTTCAAGCTGTGATTGCAGAAGGAAGGCAGCAGGAAAATAGTTCTAGTTAACTGACAAAGGCAATTAGTCAGCAGGGATCTAATTCTGCCCAAGAAGGTCGTTGGGATTTGAATGGGCCATATTTACCTTTATAACGTGTGGTGCAGGGTTGTAATTGCTAAGTATCAGCATCCAGCTGACTAGTTCCAAAGCAGAGCTGGGAGAGTAATTTGGCTGGAAATGCTAATAACAAAAATGTGCCAGGCTGATTTTGTGCAGGTAGTTAACAGTTGATTCGACCTCCTTCCCCCCTCTTTGGTGGCACTTCATCAATGTGATTATGCAATTATAATAGCTCTGAGTTATACAAAGCAAGTGGCAGCCCATTTCCAAACAGATTAACCTCAGAAAGCTCTGCCTGCTTGACAACAGGCATTCTTTTGATCTTAATAAAATTAATGCTTGACCCCTAATTATTCAGATTTCCCTTCACTCCCTGTTAGCCTCACTGGATTGTTGAGGTATCAGCACAACAAGCTGCAAAGTGCCCCTGGAGCATATGGTGGATGATGGGTGCAATTGAACAGAGCACAGAGAGGAGATGTGGACCTGCCCAGGGTGCAGCTGGAGGATGGGGCAGTGCTGGGCCTCTTTGGGCCACTTCCCCAGTGGTTATCATTGCCACTGACAACTGAAGAAACAGGCATTTATTCTTCTAACACTACACAATCTGCACCAATTTTCCACCTTGCACCAGAAGGTGCAGAAGGCACCATGGTAGGATTTTCTTCAAGCTCTTACAGGTTTCTATAAACTCCAAAAAGGATTCAAAAGGCAGTTCCTAAGTGGACCTATATTACTCCTCTTTTCTTTTCTTTTCTTTTCTTTTCTTTTCTTTTCTTTTCTTTTCTTTTCTTTTCTTTTCTTTTCTTTTCTTTTCTTTTCTTTTCTTTTCTTTTCTTTTCTTTTTTCTTTTCTTTTCTTTTTTTATTTTCTCTCTTCTCTTCTCTTCTCTTCTCTTCTCTTCTCTTCTCTTCTCTTCTCTCCTCTCCTCTCCTCTCCTCTCCTCTCTCCTCTCCTCTTTTCTTATTTTTAAACTTTTCTGTCATGTCCTTGCCAAAAAGGGTTGGTCAACAGCTTTTTGTCTATGACAATAGTTTTGAATCTACAAATTGGTACCTCCATAAAAAAATGTTTGGTACAAATGTCAGAATGAACACTCCCTCCCCTGAAGTCAAACACAGGCTCTCAGGACACATAAATCATATCAACCAACAAACATTTGGGGCTTTACCTCATCTCTAAATCTTCGTTTTCTTGTGGTACAAATTTGTACAAGGCAACATAGGTGTTCATTTGTAATGTGTTTTTATAAAATGGTCCCTTTAAGAAAAGAAAGAGAAAGAGAAAAATTAAATATCTGTCCTGTACCAGGAATTGGGTTCATTTTGTTTCATTTTGGTTTCATCTTTGTCCTCCCCACTGCATCTTTGTCCTCCCCACTGCATCTTTTCTGTTCACCATATCAATTTGCAATAAACAGAAGAATAAAAGGGATCATGATGGGTAAACCAAAGGGCCATCCAGCCTTGTCTATTGCTTCCAACTGGGACTAGTGGCCCAGAAATGGTGTAAGTGTGTCAGTCAGATATATTTCTCCAGGACAGTCCCCTGCAGACCTACTCAAGGTCCACAACCCCACCACTCAGCCCTCCATAAAACCAAGACTTCCCATTCCCACTGCATTGTCACAACATTTCTGCCCATACCAGGGAATGGATATTTTTTGGTTCTTCTCCAAAGTGTTCTGTGCCATTTTCGGAGTATGTAAACACTGAAATAAAGCAAATAAATAACATTTTAAGAGTTGTTTAAGACTCTTCACCTCAACAGGGTCATCTTTAATTTGTCAATCTCTTCCCTTCCCCCCTTGACTTTCTTTGTTCCCTTGTGCTCTCCTCTGAAGCCTTCCACACCCCCAACAGCACCACTGTTGCCACATGTCACAAAACAATTCTGGGCCTGATGAATTTACAATCATAAGTAATAAATCATTTGGATCAGATGAATGAATGTACAAGTACAACACTGGGAACAGAAGGTCCCCTAATTGCATCACTATTACATGTCTAGTAGCCTTTTCCTCACACTGAATGTTGTAGCTGCAAAACCTGATGGCCACGTATGAACAATATTGCAATTATCCATAGGAAAAAGACCTTCTTTCCCCTCTTTGATCACCTTTTATCTCCAAATGCTTGATAGACTTCTTTGATCTGTCTCTCCATGATTCCCTGCCTGTGGGGCACTGGACATGCTGCATCTCTCCCTAATTTTATAGGAGGTACCTGAATTGCTTTCAAATTGGGATGGGTTATCTGAGACACAGGTTTGGATGTGTGAAAAGTTGTTTCCAAGTTACTAAATCAGAAACTTACTAAGACCTTGGTCACAGCACCTAACACACCTGATAGATGATCAGTTTGTATGTGCTTCATGAGCTGATTGATGCCTGTCCTCAGTTATCTCCCTGGAAAAACCACAGAGGCTGTGTCACATTGATTGCATTCCAACCTCTGCAGAGGTTTTGAGCAGAAGCTGGATTTTGTAGCCTCCAACAAGCTGGAAATCTCCAAGATGGTAATAAGTAGCAGGCAGACTGTCTGCATTCTCTTATTCTTTCTCTGCCATACAGTTCCATGTGTTCAGAGGAAAGAAGATGTTTGGAAACACCAAAGCGTTGCATTTCTTTCCCTCTTTGCTCACCCTTGCTTCCATTATACATATATTTCTGTGGCTATTCTACACTGGAAATGACAAAGTGCTGTGGATGACCCTTCCAACTGTCATGAGTACAAGAGGGAAAACCTTAAAAAAAAAATTAAATTCCTCTGTCTCTTAGTATAGAGGTATATGTCTATGTGACAGTTACATAAAGGAGTGTCAAATCCTGCTGTTACAATCCAACAGGGCTTATGTCCTACTCAAAACTATTATGCTTTGGTTTTGTGTCCAGGAGAAAAGGAGTTAGGCAGGCAAATAGAAAAAGTTCTGGTGAATAATGAGCTAGGCAACCAGGAGCATTTTGGACTTGCAGAAGGTCCTTCACCAGACAAAGCAGAAATATTTCAGCATTGCCTTTGGAGTAGTTTCTGCTTGGTGACAGAAAACAAAGCTGAATTATTGAATTGCAGCCCCACAGGCTGGCACTGTGGAGTTATCTGGACTGTATCCTCATGTCTGCCAAGTGCTCACCAAAGCTGGGGTAGTGGGGAGGACATCCCACATCTGACTCAAGGAGAAAGTGCTCAAATCCCTGTGGATAACAAGCTCAGACATGTCACTTAAAGTCCATCTTGGCTCGTGGGACTTCTCTTAGAGATGGCAATTCACAGCAATGAAGGAATATAACTGGCTTAGCAGAAGCTGAAGGGCTGGAAATTAGGTATGCCACCTTATAGGTGTGAGATAGGAAGCTTTGCTTCCTAGTGTGTGTGCCAGGGCCTGAGTGAAAGAAACTTCCCTTGGAGTGGTTGTCATGGGAGTGATTACACAGCCACACATGTGCTGGGTCCTCTCACCTTCTGCAGCATCTTTGCCACAGTTTCCCTTTCAGCAAAGAATCTCAATTGTACATTTTCCTAAAATCTTGTTTGGAGAAGAGAGTTTTTTTTAGTGGCTAAAAAACCTCAACAGGAATGGACCTGAGTCATCAAGGCATTAATGTGGAACTGCCTGCTAAAAAGGCAGTGGACAGCTGAGGAAAAAGGGCTGGTGAATCACCCCGGAACAGCATTTTGGATTTACTTTGTTCAATTTTTAATCTCTCTGGATATTACTAGGAGGCACTTGAACCTGAAGGCCACAGAGGTACATAGTTCATGTCTCTGCACAACAAAAATCCATCTATTTTCATATTTGTTTGCCTCAGGAGCAGCAGACACACACACACACATGATAAAAAAAAAAAAAAAAAGAGCAGTTTTGACAGTCTGAAAGGCTTTTCCCATTTCCACAGCTTGTGCAAACAGCAAGGGCAGTTTATTAAAAATCTACCAAGGGGAAATTTTTTGGAGTGACTGATGCATAATTTATACCCCGAGCCTCTGAAGGATGGATGGTAAAAGCACCAGTGCTGATCAAAGGAATCGTTAATGCGCCGAGGAAGTTATTTGGAGGTTTGACACATGCTGAGGGTTTTTTTTTTTCTTTTCCAACTAATCTCTTTGAGTAAGTTCCTTGAACGCCTCTCGGTGTGTTCACTGAATACAAATCTCAGGGGGATTGGGGAAAAAAAGTTTCTTTGGGTTTCTGCAATGAAACTACCTCTCAACAATGAAATAAAAAGTGATCTGAAAGCTCGAACAGGGCCGAATAAATCTCAGGTGGGCAGCACTGAACAGGCTGAATTCTTTATCCATAACCAGGTCAGGTCAGCTTGCACTTGCAAGGCAGAAAACCTCAGGAAAAGTGTCTGGAGAAAGAAAATAACATAGATGGGATGTTCACAGAAAAAAAGGGAGGAAAGGAATGAACACTGTGAGGAGAGGTAGTAGGACTGGGAGGAGAGGAATAAGGAGGCAACATAAAATGGGAAGGGACAGCTGAAGCTGGAATTTCACCTACAGGAATTCCTAGCAGCATGTAAGGAGAGATGAGGTTGGTTTGAAGAAGAAAGCTACACTCAGGCCAATTTATTTTTGTAGTGTACATCTCATGTGAGATTCAGCAAGGCAGCCTTCAGGTGCTGCTAGAGAAGCTGCTCTGAAATGTGCCTGAGATGTGGCTTAGTGCTCCAAATCCCTTTGTACTTCCTGCTGCCCTGCCTGAACTCAAGAACAGGGGCACAAAAGCCATCCCTCAGCAGCTGAGAGTTCATTACTGAGCTCTCAGTTGGTGTGATGGACTTGAAATCCCATCACACTGATGCTGTAAAAACATCTCTGCAGAGCACACAGAGGAACTGGGCTATTCATGTTACTGGGCACATGCTATAGTTGTACTAAGAAGGTGCAATTACAATCAGGATTCATTGTGTTGGCTGTTTTATTATTTAGACATATGGGTGTTGTGTGATTCATTTCCCACTCCAAACTGGTTATGATATAAAGAGACACAGAGACAAGTCAAACATATGGGAAAGAAAGTATTTTTGTTCCACTTTGCCAATGTGAAGCTTAAGCATGTTACATCATTAGTTGTTCATGAAGCATAAGAAATGGACCTGAATCTTGTCCAGTGTCAGGTCCGGACACAGCAAATTAAGAAAACTAGTGGCTTGGATTTCACTTCAGTGACAAAAAACACTCCTCAAATTCTAGCATCATCTACATGCCCCACTCACCTGCTTGGAAAACCAGAATCCTGCTAAAAAATGAACATGCCACCAAAAAAAAAACCCCAAAGCAAACCCATCTGAAGTAGGTTGTACACAGGTCAACACATCTGAAGATGCTCTCATGGCCTGGGAGCACTCACCACTGTTGCTTCGTTTCCTGCTGATGTCCAGGGTGCCTGCAGAGCTATCACCTTCCTCAGGAACTTCTGCCAGATCTGCTGTCTGCAGGGACATAAAGAGCACAGCAGAGGGAATAAGCCAGGAAAAGGGAGCAACGAGGTGAAATTAAGACTACGCAGGAGCCTTTGGGGAATGCCCAAAGCTGAGCAGGTCAGTCAAACAGGATGGCAGCAAAACTGTATCTGGAGATGCACAATCTACTCCATGGGGAGCTGTGAAAGCCCAGACAGAACTCCAGCCTGAGCTAGTAATATGAAGTACAAAAGATTTCTGCAGTATAAAGTGAAGTGAAAGTTAAGACCCAGAGGATTATGTTAAACAAAGTGGTTCTCCATATCCAATAGAAGAGGCTTGGGGGAATTTGTAGATCCTGCAGGTATATTAAATAGCAATCTGCCAAGGGGACTGGACACTAACTGAAACTGCTGACTGTTATTTTACTAGCCCTGAATACATTACTCACTAAAATAACTGTAACGTGAGGGTGTTTTGAATGTTGTTAACATGCTGTGAAAGAAGGAGCTTGAGTGTGATGGAGTTGAAGTCAGTCTTTAAATATCTGCCCTCACTTTCTATTTAAACAGTCTGGTATGGTTAGGAAAAAATGACACTCAAATGTTGTTGTTAGAATTACTATGATTCCTTATTTACATCATTATTAATGCCAATCATGATTAAGAGACCCATTGTTCTAGGGTGCAGGAAAACATGGGATGATGTAACCTTGAGCCTCAGAAGCAGAAGAAAGCAGATTCCTTGGTTGGGTAGTCAGCTCCTCCATGCAGAGACCATCAGGAGCTGCTCCAAACAACTCTGAACCTGACTTTATGGAACTTTAGTTTCTAAACTCTCCACATGTGACTTCTTTTGGGCAAAGCATGTTTGAGAGCCATAAAAAAACCCTAAATGTTCAACTTGAGTCAGGTGGTGAAAAGCCACATGAAGAACATTCACTGCTTTTGTTCAGGGAGCACAAACTCTGAAATTGCTTTAGAGATTTTTTTTTAATGTGATTTTTTTTTCCCTTTTTATTAGTGGTGACAACAAAGGTTTCTTTTAGAAAGTACTTGGGCAATTTTATTTCCCCTATCTAGTTCTTTCCTAGCTACCTCTCCATCCAAGGTGACTAAAGAACAAAGAGGTTCAGAGTAGATTAGTGCCACAGTGGTTATCCTGTTTACCTTGCTATTTTAAGGACCTTCTACTTTACTGCTCTGTTATACCTTGGGTTTAAACTTGGCCTTTGTGCAGGTCATGCACAAATGGGTCACCCCTAATGAAGGCAGTACTGGAATAGCAAAGCTGACATGGAGTTAGTGTAGAGCATAGAATCACACAATTATCAGGACTGGAAGGGACCATCCAGTGCCAACCCCCTGCCATGGCAGGGACCCCTCCCACTAGAGCAGGTTGCTCAGAGACCCATCCAGCCTCGCCTGAGAAACTGCCAAGGATGGGGTTGCCCCCACCTCTCTGGGCACCCTGGGCCAGTGACTCACCACCCTCATGGGGAAGAAATGTTTCCTAATGTCTAATATTTAGGGATTTCTAGTTGCTGGCTGGAGAAGGGAAAGATTGGCATTGTTGAAATACTGACTCCTGGCTATTTTTTAGCTCATTGCTATGGCACATTCCTCAACCTTCAGAGATTAACTTCATCATTGCTGATTAGCTTTGTATTTTTTTGGGTGCTAGTGGGCATAGGACGTGCAGTGATGTCTCTTCAGCACAGACCTCATCCAAAACCTCCTGGAGTAACCTCAGTTACCTTTAATAGTTTTTCAGTCAAGACCTACATGACACATGGTCTAATAGAAATAGAATATTAGAATATAGAATAGAATAGAGACTATACAAAGCTGCTTTTGAGAGGAACTAGCTAGAACTGGAATCACATTTACATCACCTCAAGTGACATTTGGTATAAATGTGGGTTGCAGAAGCACATTTTGGAAGGAGGTAATAAATCTGGAGCATATGGCCCCTTTCTTTTATGGGAAATGCAGAACCCAGGCTGAAAAATCGCAGCGGGTGTGTCCACACTGCTCGGTCATGTTAAAAATACCTTGGCTAGTTCAGAGCAAGACTGAAGTGTTTGCTCTGCACTCAGATGTGAGCTGCAGTCCTGGAAGCTTTATGGCTGTGGAGGCAAAGGCCAGCTCCAGGGCTAGTCACCTGAGCTTTTAACTCCCTTCAGGAGGAGCAGCTATGCCCTTTGACAGCTTGAACACCACCTGGGAGGTGAAGCAGTATTCCAGGTGCCACCCTGGCCCTGGTGTCCCTGGTATGGTGACATGGCAGAGCAAGCTGTAAGGTCCCTGGGAGTTGCAGAGTTGCATTGCTGCTTTTGCTGTCAGAGGAGCAGAGCAGCACAGACTTTCCCACTGGGGAAAGATCTCAGTCTCTCTGACTGTACATGTGCTGTTAGCTCATGTCTCTAAACATGCTCTGGTACAATCCTACCTGGGCTCTAATGGCTCTGAGCCATCTCTCTGCTGTGGTCACTGCTCCTGGGTCACACACACAGTTGGAAAGCTCCCTGGGTTCCTCAGGGTTGTGTCTGCTCTTGGTTGATATCCCTGACTCCATCCACTGGTTCCACATGTCTGTTAATTCAGTTCTCTAATGCCTCCCCCATTTTCTGTATGCTGCCTCATGTCACCTACTCTCTCAGCCTCCATACCCTGGAGAAATTCCCATAATGAACTCACATTCCTCATTGTACTCCCACACCACACCTAGTTATGACCAGCTCCTTAGGGCAAACTGAAACAGCAGCTGTGGTTTCTATACTCAAGTAATTTATAATTCAACAGAATGCCTTGTTGATTCAGAAAGCAAACATTTCATTTGTAGAAATTCTGTTTCAGAGTAAATGAAATAATTGAAAGAAAGAGCTGCAATCACAAGGCAACAGGTGGAAGAGTCACTCTGGGTTTTAAAAAAAAGAATGAAATTACCAAATTCTTTTCAAGCCACAAACAAGGGTGGCCAGAGGACATGTCCTTTAACAACACCCTTGCACATTTCACTTAGGTCTGGTTTAAATTCATCTGTCTTCTTTCTTATCTGACACAAATGGATGTCTGTTTAGAGGTCACCTTCACCACCTGAGGTTACAACCTATGTTAAAATGCCAGGGAAATGTTTTACCAAAGACAAACTTTAAATTAAATAAGTAAGAATTTGCTTTGAGGCCTCAAGACCAAGAATCTTTCTATGTCTGGTCATTTTTATTCTGAGGTGAATGCAGGAGATAATGTGGGTCTGATTTTTAGACTTGACAATCATCTTTAGTGTGATTTTCACTCATTTCCTTTGTCCTCCTTTTTGCCACAGTCCTGAGGAAAGTGACTTTTATGGTGAGGGAGACTGAATGACAAAGATTAACATGAAGGTGAAATTCTTCCTGTCTGGGTACAACAAGCTGGGTACACCTTCTTTGTCTGGGTTTTGAAGAGAGTAGACAACATCTGTGATTCCTCCCTCCTGAGCCTGCACTGGGCAGGGGTGGAGGTGCCAGTGCATTTGGCTTAGTTTAGGCTGGGCTTATATTTGGAGTTTGTACTTTTAAGTCTAGACTCTGAGGGCTCTGACACATTGCTGTCACCTGTATGAAGGGTAAACGCCCACCATCAACAATATCTACTCCCATCAACACCATCAGGATGCATCTACTCCAGCATGACAGGTGAATATCTGTTATAGTTATATATCTGTTCCACTTTTACACAGATATGCAAGATTAGAAGTATAGAATTTCCTTTTCCAATCCAGAAAAAAATAAGATTATTAATTTAATTTCATTTTATATTTGATTTTGGTTTTTTGCTTGTGTTTTTTTTTAAAAGATACTTAAACCCTGAGTTTACAAAAGTAACAAGTTTTCTAGTCTCATTTTGGAAGTTGAGAGTGAAGTTGTTTGGGTTTTTTTTACAGTTGGAAATACAAGTTTTGTGAACTTCTGAGAATAAATATATGTCACTCACCTAGAAAGAAAAGAGAAAAAAAAATAAATCTGGGTACTTACAGAGTTTCTGTTGGGAGAGTCAGACCCACTTCCAGAACTGCCCTTTTTGGTTTTCTGGGCTAAGGAAGTCCCAAAGCGAAGAGTTTCATACACAGGGTCAACCTTATTTCCACAGGCTGCAACAGAAGGAGCCAAACATGCATCAGTCAATCCCTTGAGGATATTTCTGGTCATGTTCCCACTCCACTTTGAGAAACAACTGCCTCTACTAACATTTCAACACAAGTTGAGAGCTTATCCTGAGAAAAAGTGGTTGATGAACTTAGTGGAAGTGGCTTTTGTTGGTGATTTTCTGCTGCCTGTCTTCTCCCATAAATGCTAATTCTTCCCTCAGACTCCTTTTGTCCCTGCCATTGCCTTGTGTCTTTTCAACTGTCATCCTCCTCTAGTCACCACTGATGCTTCCTACACTGAGGCAGAGATGACAAAGTACCAATTGGTATGGGCAANCTGAGGAAAGTGACTTTTATGGTGAGGGAGACTGAATGACAAAGATTAACATGAAGGTGAAATTCTTCCTGTCTGGGTACAACAAGCTGGGTACACCTTCTTTGTCTGGGTTTTGAAGAGAGTAGACAACATCTGTGATTCCTCCCTCCTGAGCCTGCACTGGGCAGGGGTGGAGGTGCCAGTGCATTTGGCTTAGTTTAGGCTGGGCTTATATTTGGAGTTTGTACTTTTAAGTCTAGACTCTGAGGGCTCTGACACATTGCTGTCACCTGTATGAAGGGTAAACGCCCACCATCAACAATATCTACTCCCATCAACACCATCAGGATGCATCTACTCCAGCATGACAGGTGAATATCTGTTATAGTTATATATCTGTTCCACTTTTACACAGATATGCAAGATTAGAAGTATAGAATTTCCTTTTCCAATCCAGAAAAAAATAAGATTATTAATTTAATTTCATTTTATATTTGATTTTGGTTTTTTGCTTGTGTTTTTTTTTAAAAGATACTTAAACCCTGAGTTTACAAAAGTAACAAGTTTTCTAGTCTCATTTTGGAAGTTGAGAGTGAAGTTGTTTGGGTTTTTTTTACAGTTGGAAATACAAGTTTTGTGAACTTCTGAGAATAAATATATGTCACTCACCTAGAAAGAAAAGAGAAAAAAAAATAAATCTGGGTACTTACAGAGTTTCTGTTGGGAGAGTCAGACCCACTTCCAGAACTGCCCTTTTTGGTTTTCTGGGCTAAGGAAGTCCCAAAGCGAAGAGTTTCATACACAGGGTCAACCTTATTTCCACAGGCTGCAACAGAAGGAGCCAAACATGCATCAGTCAATCCCTTGAGGATATTTCTGGTCATGTTCCCACTCCACTTTGAGAAACAACTGCCTCTACTAACATTTCAACACAAGTTGAGAGCTTATCCTGAGAAAAAGTGGTTGATGAACTTAGTGGAAGTGGCTTTTGTTGGTGATTTTCTGCTGCCTGTCTTCTCCCATAAATGCTAATTCTTCCCTCAGACTCCTTTTGTCCCTGCCATTGCCTTGTGTCTTTTCAACTGTCATCCTCCTCTAGTCACCACTGATGCTTCCTACACTGAGGCAGAGATGACAAAGTACCAATTGGTATGGGCAAATTCAGTTTAAATCCTCTTCTACATACTGCATGATGAGACCTCAGCCTCACTTGTACAAGGCAGTAGACATGTAGAATGAAATTGTTTTGTAGCACTCTGTAGGGAAATTTTGGCCAAAGTACTGAGACTTTGGATTTTGAGGAGTGCAGACCACACCTTGTTTAAGACAGAATTGGTTCAAAATGTCTCTATTGCTTCTGAGCAATATGATGGATGTATTTTAGAAAGAGAAACTTGTGAAATTCATGTCAATCACTTTTCTTTTTATCTGCCCAAACCAACAAACTAAATGCCCTCAGACAAGTCATTTTAAATTGACTGCCTAGTTTGGGCTTTTGGTTTTTCTATGGCCAGGCTTGGCTGGGACAAGAACTGATGGAGAGAAATACCTCCCAGAATCAACTCAATTTTTCCATCTCAAAACATTTCTTTTCAGGTATTTGCTATGAGCAAAATCTGGTCTTTTAAATGCTCAGCTTGTAGACATGGTCACTATGGAAAAAAAGATGAGGAAGGTAAAAAGTTTGGATGACAAAGGATGAAAAACATCCCTCAGAAGCCAGACCAGTGGTGTGAAAGCCTCCTGTTGTTTTGGTCTCTCTCTGTCTTTGGTTCATCCCAGCTCAGACCTCCACCTCAAGCAAATTCCAGTGCTTCTACCCTTGATCTAGATATTAGCATAACAAGGTAATTGCTAAGAGCTTATTTGTTTGGAGTGAAACGCACAATAAACACACCCTCTCCTCATCCAGGTTTGTATCTTGGAAGTGATCCTTTCCTGAGGTGGCAGAAGGACATCCAGTCACCGAAAGGAGCTGGAAGGCTTGTTGAGGGAAAATACCACGGCTGGAATTCTGCTGCAGAGCACTGCCCAAGGGAGACTGAACAGAAAAGCAATCAGAACCTACCAATAGGCATCACTTCTTTGATGCAGCCAAACTGTTCATGAATGAGCAGTGGTGAGCTGTAGTACCGGCGAAATCCCTTCGGCTGGAGGGAGAGAAAGCAAAAGCAAGTGAAGCACATTGCTGCCATGATTGAGGGAGCAGAAATCTAGTCAGCTGGTGGCTGGAAATTTGCCTCCTGTTGCTGAATCACTGTTGGGGTTTAGAGATGAGGGACTTCTTTGTTTTTTTTTTCTCTTGGAAACAACAAAAAAGCCAACGGTTTCCCATATTTATGTGAAAGGAGGGGCTCATTTTCAGCTCCCCTTTTTCTTTTGTCTTTCACAAAAGCAGTGCTAATGAATTGCAGCAGAAATGTTGAATCATTAGATGTTCTGGGAAGTTTCCCTCTCCCTTGCTTCTTATGTAATGTGAATTTGCATTGTTTTGCATTTGCTAAATAGGCAACTCTCCTTCCCCACCCAGACTCCAAATCCTCCTGTTCCCACGGATGCACTTGCAAAACTCAAATCATTTAAAGCCTTTCTATAGGTTTTTCTAAGGTTTTCTGCTGACTGACTGCAGCTTCCACTGCTTTTTTGTCTTCTAAGGGCAAAAAACTCCCCAAGTCATCACCAGATATGCCCTCAATGTTTATTTATAGAGAAATGCACTATAACAACTCATTATAAAGAATACCACAATATGGCCAGTGACTTGAATCACTCTAAAAACCATTCTTAGAAGGTCAAACATAGCCCACTACCCCTCTAATTTACTATCTCAGCTAGCAAGTATCTCACATTTGAGTACCCCCAATGAAGGTGCTAACATCAAAGTCTCTGGAAATCTCCTGCAAGTCATTAGGGACTTACAAATGGTCTCTCATTTCTCATATTTTCAGGATGTTTCTGACTTCCCAGTCAGACCAGTGGAAAAGCCTCATGGAGCTGTGTCTAATTTCTGTCTCCTGTGTTCAGTATACATCAAAAACACAATAGGAAGGAATGAAGGGATGGATAAATTTGTTTTCTTAGAGGAATAAATCCCAGATTCTCAGCTCTTGATTTGCTCCCAAACTAGATTTCAACATAACATGAGCTCATAAAATGCCTGTGACTTTGCTGGACAGATTCCTGATGTAAATTTGGTCTCTCCTTTTCTGCTTTTGTAAACCAGTGACCACAAGAGCTGAGGCTGGAGTCAAGAAATGCATGAAACAATTGACATGATTCAATGTCCAGGGCTTGCAACAAGGTCATTCAACTCTTCATGAACCTAATTCCTATACCAAAATGACTCACACTAGGGCTATGACTATGGTTTAAATGAATAAAGTTTTGCCTCAGGTGTATAAACATCATCAGGTTTCACTGAGCACTCTGGAGATAGAAGACCTTTCCAGTGGAATGGGGGATTTCTGAGCTTTTTGAAGTCAATGCTGCATTTTGTCACAATTTAACACAGTGAAACTGTTTAGGTTTTATTTGTCTCAGGTGCCTTCAGGTTGCAACAAATCTGAAAACATCTGAAACATGAATATTTAGTTTTCATATTCCAAATGGTCATTTTTCCAAGTTCTTACTCCAAATGTAACCAAAAGAACACAAAAGTCATCATTTTGTGTCAGAGTCATCTCAAACACAGTGTCCTGCCTTTGCCATTAATGAGAATTTGCTGCTCAGAAGGTGACCCAGGCACTAAGGTGCTGTGTCCATACAGGGTCAGGGCTCTTCCCAATCTCTCCTCCCAAGAGATTGATTCAAACTCTGTAGTCTCACTGTGAAATATCCTTTAGTTTTCTTTTTAAGATGCATTAGTTGGGTGGTTTTTTTTCTTCAAACCCTAACAGTGGAAGAAACAATTTAACATAATTTTTCACTTGCTAAACTGCATTAGAATGTTTTCACTAATTCATAGCATTCCTTGAGAGATTTACACAGCAGCAAGTTTAAATCAAATTAATTAATTCCGTTAGTTAAATTTGGATGATGGAACCCTATCTTTACACAAAGAGATCACATTCATGCTTTGTTTTTGGTCAGGTTATTGAGCAGTAAAAATTAGCAGTAGTAGAAGCCCCATCCTTGGCAGTTTCTCAGGCCAGGCTGGATGGGGCTCTGAGCAACCTGCTCTAGTGGGAGGTGTCTCTGCCATGGCAGGGGGTGGAACTGGATCAGCTTTAAGGTCAATTCTAGGACAACTGCTGCTGAGGCACTGCCTGGCTTTACTTTTCCCACCTCGGCCTGGTGTCAGCTCTGTTAACACCCCAGCTCGGTGCCAGCCAGGGGTGCTGGGCACACAGGGGCACAAGATGGTGCCTTCCCCTGGCCTTGCTGCCCCAAAGCACTCACTCACCAGCTTGCCCATGCACCGTTGCTGTCCAATGCTGTCTGCACACTTGTGGTGGATGCTCATCTTACAGGCCTTACAGCGCAGGCCGTGTTTCGCCGTCGTCCCTGTGAAGTGCACAGAAATTATGTCATTAGGCCAAAAAAAAAATAAATTAATAGTTCCTAGGCATTTCATAAATGGCCTGAAAGACCTGGTGGGGACATCACTTGTAGTAAATGTGGTCAGTGTTCTTCACCTCATCTACAGTTTGATATACATTTCAACAAAGGATTTTCTTTACGGCTCCTCCATTTTAAGCATCTCTGTCTCTCAGATTCTTGACTAGGTTAGTGCTGCCTTTGGGGATATAGTGGATTATGCTGTGTTGTATGATAGCCTTACCAGTTTAATCTGAACATGAGGAAAAATTACTTTCCTGTGAGGGTTCCAGAGCCTGGAACAGGCTGCCCAGGGAGGCTGTGAAATCTCATTGTCTGGAGAGGGTCCAAAACTGCCTGGACGATGTGAACGTGGGCATCCTGCTTTAGCTTTTAACCTGCTTTAGCAGGGGGATTGGACTACATGATCTCCAGAGGTCTCTTCCAATCCCTACCATGCTGGGATTCTGTGTTATCTCTGTCTCATGAATATCAATCAAAATCCCTTTGCTATTTTGGAAGAGCTTGGCAGGAGAGCCATTCATGGCTGAGGGAGTCAGTGAAGGAGCATCCAGGCTCTGGAGCTGCCCTGAAGAGCCAGGTCATCATTAGAGGGCCAGTTTTGCTGTGGAGAGGCAGCTCCAGAGGTGTGTGAGAAGGTTAATCCAGTAAGATAAGGCTCCCTTATCATTGCCCATCCAGGCAGGCAGGGAATGCTGCTCTGACTCCCTGGGCCAGTGCTCAGAAGATGCAGGAAGGGCTCCTTGCACATCCCTGAGCAGGGCAGTGAGGATGCCATGGGCCTGACCTTGCTGTCCCTTCAATGGCCGTGGAGAAGTGCTACAGGTAGGGGAGCTCCAGGAGAAATATTGCCTGACAGAAGCAGACTTTTCCCACTTGGACACCAGTAGCTCTGAATTATCTTCAATGTGGACCTACTCTTAAATGACAGAGCCAAGTCTGTTTGCTTCCAGGCAGGAACAGTCACTGTTATTCAGACACTCATAAGACTTAGGCAGAAGCAGTTAAACTGCAGTGACTCTTTTATTCCCACAGGACCATGTAAATGAGATGAATAAACAACATGTCAGTTCATTATCATCTACTGAGAGCGTGAGTAAGAGGAAAAGGTAGTAAAAAAAACCAAAACCAAACCCCAAACTCTTGACATTTTAACCATCTCTCATTAGTCAAACATGGTAAGAATATTAGTCAGAAGGATCCTGCCTCTGAAAGTACTCATGTAGCTCTTGGTTATGTGAGTAGTCAGTGCCATGTACACGCTGCTGACTTCAGTCACTGAACTGCTACGTCTGACAGCAGCACTTCAGGGAAGGGCTTATCAAGTGGATGACAAAACCTGAGCCTTGACAGGTCTGCTTTTGGGGGAAGAGGTCCCTGAAGTGGCCACTTTCCAGCCAGGCAGGCTGGAGGAGCTGGGGGTGGTTGCATCGAGCCAGGCACAAGACTCTTCATTCATGTTCTTTGTGTAGGACAGGGAACCAGCTTCCTCCTCCTCCCCTCCCTGCTGAGACAGCTGAGGAGATGGGGAGTGAATGGGGTGAAGTGTGGGATGCACCCCAGGGATTCTCATGGAGTGGAGTCAGCATCTACTCCCCACATGCCACCAGCCTGGTCCTCCTCAGCACCTCACTGATTGTGTTGCAGGCATCTTCCCTAATTCCTGGGGTCTTGAGTCCTGCTTTTGGGTGGGTTTTTGTTTTGTTGGGTTTTTTTTGTGTGTGTGTTTCTGTTTGGTTTTGTGGTGGTTTTTTTTTCTGCATGGTTGCACTTGCTGTGAGGATTTTTTCAGTCATAGTTTCTTTTCACTAACACATACCCAAACCAGCACTGGCTTCTGCAGCTTTGTGCTTTTATTACTGATGATGAAAGGCTGAATCACCCTTCCTGGTGATCAACACCACACTGAGGAAACAGGATTTCCTCCACATTTTTTTGCTTATTGTATTTCTAGAGTGAACAAAAGGACAATGATGTCCATACTTTGCCTACACAACACGTATTTGGCATCAGCACTCAGGCTGGCTCCCATTCTGCTCTCATGCTGTACCAGCACAAACTCTTACCTGCTTTACCACCTCACTCCTGAGGCTCAACTGAGAAGCTGGCAGTCTCACAGCCCTTTCTACCAGCTGGGTTACACTCCTCCAGCCACTTGAGCATTAACATTACAAGGTGGATATTGATCCCTACATGTTAGAACCATGTGGTCCCAGAAGAGACACGTTTGTCAGTGTGTCCAAACACCACACAAAACAACCACAAACTCAGTGCTCCTTTCAAAAATCAAGCCCCACCTTCTTCAAATCAGAAAGCTATGGGCACGTGAAAGCAAGCAAGACAATCAGTGACAAAAGAGCAGCACTGTAGTTCTGCTGCTGAATGCCATTCTTTACCCATGGGTAGGCAAGTAGTGGCTTCAAAGAGAGGAAAAGCATTTCAGACACCCATTTGAGTCTACAAGAAATCTTTGTAAGCCAAAATGAAATTCTCTGTAACTACCAAAAGCTTCAATCTTTTCTTCTTTGTCATTTCTAACTACGCAGTTTACTGTGGGATTAGGCAGCTTGGAAATAATTTGCATGTATTTTTTCTGCCTCCCACTGTGGAATAACTAAAAGGCTTAAAGAAGCAACATTTATTCTGTATTTACACTTAACTACCACATCTCAAGCTCTCAAAATGGCATTTCTACAAGATTTGCTTTTTTCCTCAGGATGATTCTTTCTTCTTCTGTTTCTGATCTCCATCACACCATATGAAACCTCCCCAGAGGATCATGGCTAAGCTATTTCAAAACTGCACACCAGGGATTAGACAACCACGTGTTGGCAACATATCTGCCCCAAAAGTTCCTGAGATGCAAATCTGAGACCCAGTCTGAGCTCACATTGTGGACAACAGGTTCATATTCAGTACAGGTGCACTGAACATACATGGAATAGTAGGAAATAAGTGGTATTTCTGACCAAAAGTAAAAAATGATGATGATGACTGAATGAATGGGCAGCTCTGGTCAATACTTCTTTCTCACTGCCACTGGTCAGTGTGTGTCCTTAAGCTCTTGAGTACTATATCAGCCTAAATCCAAGGACAAGGTGCTTAATAAACTCAGGGGCTTTGCTGTGGATCACTGTCTTTGGGTCTTTATACCTTGTGATAGGAGCAAGTTGGCCAGAATTTGGAAGGGATGGCTGTCAGTGGTCAAAGTGTCAGAGTTGTCACTCATACAGCACCATTTGACCCAGATGCCAGCATCTCATTTGCAAACATTGCAAGGTGTTAAACTATGAGGTTAGAATGGAAAGTCCTGGACATGTTTAACATGCCCATAAATATGTCAAGATGTTCATGAAATTCATATAGGAAGGAAACCACATACATATTTCCACCATGTCCTGTGTATTCATGTATCTGTTCATTAGCTCACAGTCTGCAAAGGTTGGCATTCCTTTTGCAAATGAAAAAAAGCCAAAAGTGACAGAACAAACAGTGTTTTACTGGAAGCAAATGAGGAAATTTCATGTTAGACAACCTGAGTAGCTCTTAAATAAACTTACAAATGAGGTTCCACCACAGTCATTTTCTTCAGACACCAGCTAATGCATCCAGACACCCAGCCCTGGAAGGCTGGCTTGTTTTGAGAAACAGGTCATGTTTAATAACACCTCACTAGAAATACTCTCTGGCTTGGTCAGCTCCTATTTGAATAGCTAAACCAGTGGCTAGGTTTTCCAGAACAGCCATGGGAAATGGAACCTTCAACTGTTCTGATAGTCTGGCCTTAAATACTGCTTAATGAACACACTGCATTGCTTTTGCAAACCTGTCTTTGTTTGGAGGGAGCCTAAATGGAAAAACAACACCTCAATACAGGTGAACAGAAAGATCTGGAGTCAGAAAGAACCAGAGGAGACAGGGTAGAATTGGATTCCAAGCCTTTATACTTATTTTTTCCTATAAAAGTAATTTAATAAGTACTCTATATTCAGAAAAGTGACATTTACCTTAAGGAATGCAGAGAAGAATTATGTTTGTCACACACATGCAAAGGAACCTTCATCACTCTCTTGGCCTCACCCATCACTGTTCACTGATGCTTTTTGCCTGTTTCAAGACTCCATTTAAGATTAATATCTAGAGAGGGGAAAACGAGACCTACAGCCTGGAGAAATCTGAAAGAAAACTGGAAATGTTGGGAACAGCATGATGTTATGCTGACTCTATAAAGATAACTGTATCAGACACTTATGCTGAGGTTTAAAAAAAAATAAAGAGAGGATAAAAAGATTCATGTCTATAAAAAAAGAGAGAAAGAAGAAGGGAAATAGGCACAGAGAAACTGTCACCTCCAGCTAATACAGCTATGACCCAACCATTGTATTTTATCATTCCAGCTGAGAGGAATGTGCCACTCAAAACTTGTTTTGATTTAAAAATTTCATAAATATATTTAAAATTACATCTTCTCCAGAGTGGTACAACTTCTGCTGTGGGAGGATGGCAAAAATAACGAGTGCTTTGTCCCTTTAGCCCCAAGTGCATTTGCAGTTGTCACCAGGAAGTTGTTACCATGCCAGAATTGATGGGAAATGGAGACTTGTGGATATCACCTAAGAGGGAGAAAGAAAAGTCCCTCAAATAGCCTTGGGGCCACTGCAGCCATCTCTAAGCCTTTGCACAATCTCCCCTCCCATCCATTTCTTCACTTTTAATTTTTTTGTGTGTGTAAAAAGCAGACATGGTGCTTAGGGACATGGTTTAGTCCCTGGCAGTTAACAGTTGGAATTGATCAGCTTAAAATTCTTTTCCACCCAAAATGATTCTGTGATTTGATGGCAATTCAAACTTGATGGAGGCAGTCTCCAGATGCATTGACTCACACACAAAGATTCACCTCACATAAAATTACCAGTGCTATTAGCAATCCTCCCATCATGCCTTCCACTGCTAAACACAGGGCTGAGGGCATTGTTCACCAAAGTAATAAAACCAGGACATCATAATTCTGTGGTCACTGGGTATTGTTCCTGTTTGGCCCACAGATAAAAGTGTTAGGGCAGGTCTTGGCATTGTCATTTTGGTGGTTCAAAAGGATCAATTTTCCTTCTTTAAGCAGACAAAATTGCACTTTATGGACATGCTTCTCTTTTGACCTGACTACATAGTCTACACCCATTTGAATGCTGTGGCAAAGGCACTCTGTGCATGAATAACAAATGTGTAGGATGAAACAGTTCAAAACACAGAGAGAAAACTAAGCAAAAATCTTATTTTGGCAATTTTTCACAACTAACAGTAGCATGGGATTGACTTTAAAGATTTTCCTCATTAGCAAGGGGTTTCTTGGGGTTTTTTTTGAGGTGTTTATTAATCTGTTTCGTGGTGGTCTGTTGTTTTGTTTTGTTTTTTACAGATAATTCTGACAGCTTCAAATGTGCAGAGCTGCAGGTAGGTTAAATAACTAGCTGCTTGGGATGGAGGTGCACTCTACAGAGATGTCCAACCACCTGTGGGAACCAGAGAAGGAAACCCTCAGTGGAGTGTTTGGACCTGGTTGGAGTGTCCCATTCCCCTGAGCACACCTTATGTCAGTCTAAAGCAAGTGGAATGTGGAGAGAAGATGAGACTTGGATATTTATGTTCTGTAGATTAGGAGTTGATATCCAACCATGGTACCTGCCCTGCCACATTATGTGTCACTGAGAGGTGTGGGTCTGAGTGCCTTCCCCACCCAATTTCCCAGAATAATATGAAATGTTTAAACAGCAGGAAAAGTTGCTTTGCACGTAGGCAGGCTACAAAACAGTGCATAAAATTAGAACTGACTTCCTAGTGACATAGTTTTCTTTAGAAACGACATGCTGAGGGAAAAAAAACCAACTTAGGCAGTAATAGGCAAGTTTTTCTTCAAGGCTATTACAGAGATGAAAAATATCCCTACTAAAATAAAGTCCTTTCTGACTTGCTGGTTTGAAATCACACATAGCAGCGAGAGGAAATGTCTTTATTCCTCTTGCAAATCAACTTTGTAACTCCTTGAGAAAGAACTTCCAATGCTGCCAGACATTTCATTGTGTGGGTCAGGAACAAGGAGACTTACTTAAAATGCAACTAGGCTTTTCCTCTCTTGGTGCAGAAGTGATTCTCATTCCTGATGTCTGGTGATCAGAAGAGGATGAAACTCTCTGCTGCGTGGCCACGAGAGGGTTTTTTTGCCATGCACTTTTCACACATTCAGCAGCTTTGCTATAAATGTCTGTCCCTGAAAGGAAATATCCACCTCCTTATGTCTTAAAATATCAGCTCAGGTTCTTGATCATCTAAATGTTAATTAAGATGCTGGAAGACCAAGATAAATAAACTAACAGCTAACTATTATGGAAAGAAAAAGTCCCAGTCCTCTAAAATCCAAACATTATAAATTGTATCTGAGATTCTTTGCACTAAACAAAGACACTTACATCTCAATTCCTGCCTTTCCAGATATTTTTCTAGACTGCTGAGGCTGTGCTTGTAGGTCTTTGCACTGGGTTGCTTTGCTTAGAAGGAAAATAGTTCCAAGATAGACCAAGGAGCATCACCAAGGAGGTGATGCTGAACTGCTCCAGAGATGATGGTGGTACCAGAGCTGACGAGGGTAAGGAAACACAAAGAAATTAAGATGATGTGGTGTCCCAAAGCAGAGATAAGAGCCTATCTCAGTCAGAGTAGTAAACATAGTGTGTTCAGTAAGTCAAGATGAAGAAAATCAGGTTTCAAACATCTCCATGTTGGCAGGCTCAGGTTATTTGTACCTGTGTCCTGCCTGACATGAGTTGCAATTAAAAGGCATCCAGTTACAGTAGATTTCTGTGTGTGTGTTCTGAGATGCTTTGAGAAAGGGGTTAAATTTTGTAGGGTCACATATATGTGCCAGAACCTTGATCTTTCCAGGGCATTTTACTATCTTAGAGGAGTTGGAAAACAGACAAAAACTGCAAAATTAAGAGCAGGGCTCTGGGCTTGCTGAAAATGTGAGAAAACTGTTAAGAGAACAAAAGAACAGCCTGCCCTCTTCAAAGCAATTTAATAGTCTCTCTGGTCTACTAATGGGTTTGTAACATTGCCTGTTGCTCACAGAGCTCCATCATCAATGGGTTTGAAATGAGAGGCTGCTCTGGGCTGGAAGATTAGGACACTCAATTAGGACTACAAAAGGTTTAGTTAAAATAAACCCTGATATGTAAATAGCCAGTTGCTCTGCAGCCTCCTGCCATTTCCAGCTTGCTGGGGGTTTTGGCTCTCTGCTCCTGTAGCAAAACTAGTGCCTAATCAGTGCAAGTTCTCCTTGCTCCTGGTCACAGAGCAGAGGCAGCACCTGCAGCAATGGGCCTCCTGCATGGCACAGGGAGGTGTGATTTACCATGGCCACCCTTCCTCTCCCTGCCTCTTCCACCCATTCCAAAGCAGCTGGTGATGGAGCTGCAAAGTGAAGCTACAGAAGAGAAATACCTGTGACTCCACCTGAAAATCAACTCTATGGTCAGGATCTGTCCACACAAAGGTTTCTGCTCCAAAGCCATTTATTCCTTTGGCTCACATAGAGTTGAGGAGGACTCCAAGTGACAGCATGATTTGGTCAGGCTAGAAATGACTCAGGGCACCACCATAAGTAACTGGAGAGTTACACCAGGGCTCAGTGTTCAGAGAAGTTATTTTTACAGGTAGTAACAAGGTGTTGCTCCTTTACAGAATTTTACAGTCACACTTTCTAGGGGTTTCATGGTTTATTTCCACAGCAGTTTTGGAAGAAAAAACTCCACAAACTGCTAAATGTGGAAAAACATTCAAATGGAACCTAACAACCCAAGTGACAACACCAAGGACACTTCCAGTTAGTAAATCCAGCTGGTGCTGGTCACAAGTGGTGTCCTCAGGGCTCAGTGCTGGGATCTTTTCTGTTTAACATTGATAATTAACATAATCATTGATGACCCTGCTAAGGACACTGTGTCATTAGTCAGTTTGCAGATGACACCAAGTCAGGCAGAGTGGTGATCTGCATCAGGACAGGGAGGCTCTGCAGAGAGACTGGGTGTCCTGGTTTGGGTGAAAAGAAAGCAAATTCAGTTCAGTGATTTTGCTTTTTAGCTTAAGTTTCTAACTAACTGCACTTTCTGGAGTTGGAGGCATGTTTTGCAGACAGTCTCTGCTTCTAGCAGAGATAACACCTAATGTTTACAGTTACTGCCAGGGGTGGAATGCAAAACCAAGGCCAC
>VYZU01007755.1:71287-84154 GCA_013401355.1 Ceyx cyanopectus
GGTACTGGCTGTGTATATATGTGTATATATTTGTATATACCTCATTTCATTTTTTTTGATTAAATTGCTTTAGTTCCTTTTTCGAATCACTAAGTCTCTCTCCCTTATTCCTTTTCTCTCTCCTTTGGGGAGGGAGGGGGGTTAAAAGAGAGCGGTCTGTTATTGGTCTGGGGGCTGCCCTGACCCCAAACCGCAACACTGGGACAGGTTGAATCAGTTTTGCTTTGTTTATAAATATTTAAACTGTTAAAACACAAAATTACTAAAACTCTGCCCTTTATGTTAAAAAATCATTCCCATGCTTCATAAAAAAAAAAAGACCTGGTGCAGCACAAAAAGTCTGACCAGTTTCATGTGCCCCAGAAGTTGGGGATATGAAAGATTGCTACATTAGTGAGAGGTTTAGCTAGGAAAATAGGCAATATGAGCACTGCAAGTCCAGGTTCCCTCCTCAAATATACCCAGTCCTCATTTGGAGGGTTCTTGTTGTGCTTTAAAAAAAAAAATCTATAGCTAAATCTATAGAATTCTTTTGTGATTGATGAGGAAGGTGATCAGGAACATGACTATGGTGTTACAGTTCAGACAGGCTCAGGGATTATCTCATTTATATACCATTTTCTCTCTTGGTTGGGAAAGGGGAATTGTGGAGAAACCACAGCCTGCTAGGGTTGGAAGGGATCTCTGAAATCATCCAGTCCAACCCCCTCTGTTATAGCAGGTTGCCCAGGAGCAAATCCAGGTGGGTTTTGAGCATCTCCAGAGAAGACATAGACAGTTTTGGTTTTTTAAAATATTTTTCTCTCTTGTTTCCAACCCTTAAGCAGGAAATAACCTAGTAGTTTGAATGAAGTATTTCAAGGTTTTCAAGATCAGTGACAAAAGTAACCACAAGTTTCATCTGCAGAGTGTGTCTTTAGAATCAGAAGTCAAGGAGAGGACCTGTGTGTGTGCAGAACCCTTCAGCACAGAAGGGAAAAAACTTACTGATTCTGTGTAGCCCTGGAAAAGTGAAATTTAGGCAGAAGATGATTGCTGAAGTTGCATCTATTTGCATTCATATTACCAAGCTACAGGCTCATTGCTCCCTGAGACATCCTTCTACATGAAGGACAGCAACAAGCAACCATGGGTAGGCATTTTACTCTGTGATGGCAACACTCTTGTAGAAGCATTTCTGCTAATTGCCTCATTTTATAGCTTCTGCAACTCACAGAAAGGTGAAGCTTCTAATAATTTCCCTTCTAGGCAATGTTTTTATCAGCTATGTGGCAATGTCATTATCCCAGAACAGGGATACTCTGGTAGACAAAAAGTCTACAGCAGAAAAATAATGTTTTTTACTAGAAGGTCAGCTTCAGAGAAGATGCATTTAATTTACTTATCTGAAAACAATCCTTACCTCATAGGAGCTCAGAAAAAGTCCCCAGCAGGACAAAAAAAGCCAACCTCAAACCTTGTATTCTTCTGCATCCTTAGGTCTTAAACAAAACTTGAGTTTGCCATTATGTTCTCCAATAGTGTTGATCCTGAGGGGAACAGCCCCTGCTGAGTAGTTTTCCAATGTAATTTTTGGTCAAAAATCATCTTGGCTAACACATTGAAAAACCAATTGTAGACATGCTGGATAATTTTATTGTTTTCCATCTAATTAGGCAGCAAATGTTGGTCAGCATCTTTAAAATCTCTTTTCACAGAGGCTTCACTGCAGTTTCGTGTTAATAACCATCTCCCCCAAATTACAGTGAGCTTGAAAATCATCTAGTGACAAATGTGAGGCATGCTTGGTGCTGTTCAAGGGCAAATTAGAATTTAAAATATATTTCCACCCTCTTTCTCAGCTAAGCAGTTCCTGATTATCCAATTTACTGATAACATTCCTGCCTCATCTCAGAGGAGGAAGCCCTCCCAGAGGATAAACAGACTAAATATTTGCTTTTCAATATTTGCATTAAAATAGGTTTAACCCTTTATTACCAAAGAAAAAAATCTTAATTTCATGCAGGGATGATGTGTGCCACTCTGTAGCTACCTTAGAGATGTGGGGCTGTAGGAATTGGATGCATTTTGTCATGTTTATTAAAATAGATTCACTGGTGGAGCACACCTAGACTCTTTCCACCTGTGCATCCCCACATTATGTATTTTAATAGACAAACTAGCCACTTGCTGGAAATTTTGCAGAGTCCAAATGACATTTCTATACCTGACTAGTCTAGACCTAACTACATACTGTACAGTTTGATTAAAGTAGCACTTAGCTTCCTATTTCCAGAAGGCTTTTGCTTAGCTCTTGTTACAGGGCTCCTCTCAAAAGTGGAAAAAATTAAGCTTATGGAGAGTCATTAACTCAAGAAAGACATCATACAAGAAGCCAGGCTCAATTTCAAGCTAATAGAGATGTTAAGATTCTTATTTTGCATAAATTTTATGCAGATGTGCATTAAAAAAAGATAATTTTTTGTTTGCCCTAAATCCCAGCACAGCAGGTCAGAGAGGACTGGTTGCTCAACCTGGCCAACCTCACCTGGGATGGCTCCAGGGATGGGGCTTCTCCCACCTCTCTGGGCAACCTGGGCCAGGCTCTCAGCACCCTCAGTGTAAAACATTTTTTCCTTCTCTCTAGTTTAAATCTCTCCTTTTTTTAGCTTAAAATCATCACTCCTTGCCTGGTTGCAACAGGCCCTGCTAAAAAGACTGTCCCCAACCCCAAGAGTGCATTTAGTGGAGGGAAAGAGAAGGGTGAGACAAGGTCAGTGTACTTGAATGAACTGTGCTAGGGGTTTGTTATTGGATTTTTGCTTGCCTGCTTGTTTTCTGCAGGTTTCTCTGACTGGTACCTGGTTAGTTCCCTGAGAAGGCAATTATTGAGCTGTTTACCTCCAGAGCTGCAATGATCTGGAGAATCTGCATCCAAACCAGAAACTCAATCTCCCTGAGACCAACAATAATTGCAAGGATTTCAGGCACCTAAGCCAGCAATGACATGATCCAGAAGAAACTTGTTTTGGCTATTATTGGATGTTGCAGACCATGATTTAATTTGATTTTTCTCCAGGTCTGTGGCCCTCTAGCACTTCTTTGAGGCAAAGATCCCCTGAACAGGTATGTCAATAAAGCAGGTCAAAATCAGGTGTCAGAGTCAAGGTTAAGAATGTCATGAAACTGCTAAGTAGGCTTTGGAAAAGAAATACACAATGATATTGTTCTAAAAGAGCAGTTCTTGCTTTAAAGGATTGACTTTAAACTCAGCTATTTTGAAAAGCAGAGTGGCTTTCTTTTTTTGCTACACTACTTAAGATTTGTCTTAGATGGGAATACATTAATTTCATGTAATATGATTGGAATGTGTGGAAAATAACTTTTTTTTCCATGTGAGTCAGCAAGAGGAAATGAGCTGCAAGTGTATAGAATGTTGAGAAGTCTACAAATGGAGGGGTTTTAAAAAATACACAATGTTTTTCAAGAGTAGACTACTGACCTCATGGGTTCTTCCAGAGGAAAGCATCACAGAGGTGACTGATGACACACCAAGGACTGAAGAAGAGCAAGAACCTGCTTCTGATCTGCATAGTTTAGGGCTAATCTAACACAACATTAATTTAATGGTTGCTGTTTTTGTTGGTTGAGGCAGGTTTGCCTCCCCTTCTTCCCAGTTTACCACATTCCCAGTTTACCACATTCTAGTGGTAGGTAACAGAAGGGAAGATCAGAGTTGTTCTGCCTTGATTTTCTTTTCACAGCCATGTAAAAGAAATAAACTGGTGTAATTTAAATCATGATCTAGTGATCCCTTCCACAAGATGCTTTGATTTTCCAAACTTCCCTTGCCAGGTTTAGAAAACAAAATGGTGATAAATTCTACTGGTAAGAACAGCAAATGAAGGGGTTTCTAAGAGCTGTACTGTGGAGGATGCTCAAGAGTGGATATATTTAGAATATCTAACCCACCCTGGAGCTGAAACCTCAGTCCTAAACTGGCCAACTTGCCTCACAGTGGCAGAAAGAAGCACAGAGTCTGGCCCAATATAGAACCAGAGAATCATAGACTAGTTTGGGTTGGAAGGGACCTTAAAACTCATCCAGTTCCACCTCCCTGTCATGGGCAGGGGCACCTCCCACTAGAGCAGGGTGCTCAGAGCCACATCCAGCCTGGCCTGGAACACATCCAGTGATGGAGCATCCACAGCTTCCCTGGGCAACCTGTTCCAGTGTCTCAGCACCCTCAAAGTGAAGAACTTCTTCCTCATTTCTAACCTATATTTCCTCTCTTCCAGTTTGAAGCCATCACCCCATCTGTCACTACTTCCTACCACTATAAGCCCTTGTAAAAAGTGCCTCCCCAGTATATTGATTTGCTCTGAAATAATGTGAATTATTACTGTTGATTTCAGTATTAGAGCTGATGTATGGGAGCATTTGATGCTGCAAGAAGGCCCCATTACCATTCAAATGGATCCTCAGAGCTCCCTTGAATCTGCAATTTTCTCCCTCAATTAATTGGGAAGAAAACTACTGCTTCTATATCAAATTTTCCTTCTGTTTACTGAGGTGGAACTCTGGCCCCAGTGTGAGACAGTTGGTAGGAATACTTCAACCTCTGTCTCCAATGTGAGGTATGAATCACACTACTAAAGCTTTTTTTTCTTCTTTGAAACCAAAGCAATAAACAGAGTTTATTTTGAATACGTTGCACTGCACCCCTGGCTACATGTGAAGCCTTGGAATGAGTAAGTTTGTGTTATGCTAATATTCTTCTGAATGATGAAAACAATTACAAGTATTTGACCTTTATCTTTTAACTTTACTTGTGTCAAATGAACAACCAGGCACACACAGGCTACATCCCAGCAGCAACATTTGGCTCGTGGTGCCAGAGCATCAAGGAGAGGCAATACATGTATTTTTATTTAGGAAGATAATGTTTTGGGTTCCTCTGCTTTAATTTTGCTGTGAAAAGGGTGGCATAGGGAACCTGCTGCCTCTGCTCTGAGCATCCTGCCCACTCTGAAGCTACAGAGACTGAAGTGTGAGCTGCACATCCAGGCCACGTGCTGCCCTGTACCAAACACAGCTGCTTGGTTCATAGCTCAGAGAGCCATTTAAGGTGAGCCTGGAATCGTTCTTGGTGGCAAAACTGAAACCATCTAAAGTCAAGCTCCTGGACTCTTTTCCACAGCCTTCAAAACACATCTCTGTCTTTGCCTTTATTGTCATCAATAAGGAATTTCAAGTCCCAGACTCATTAATCTCAAGCGTCGCTCCCCGTGACAGAGGCAGAGAGAACAAATAGTCCCCATGTCATGACTGCAAATTCAGAGTCCCTGCACAGAGGTGATTTTTTTCTCTCTCTGCCTTCAGGAGCAGACCTGATAATTTCCTGAGAAGCTGCCTGTTTTGCTTCACCATCCCCATAACCAAGTTGCCCAACTTATAGGGATTAATTGAGCTGCAAACAGTAACATCCAGCTCTCCCATGCTGCTTAATATACAGCAAAACCTGCCTTGGCTGCAGCAAGGATCAAAGAGAGGGAATTACAGGAGCAGAGGAGATGTCTGCCCAGGAGAATCAAGGCATCTGGACTTGAAGGGATTAGAAGGCAAAACTCTTAACATCTTTTCTGCCATACCTCCAAGCAAAGATGAGCTGGAGAAGGTCAGAGCAATTCACCTGACTCAGCCAGACAAAACTAGGTCACATTAGTTTCTCCAGCAATTATGGAAGGCTTCTTTCTCTAATGAATTGGCTAAGGTAGGGAACAGAAAAGGCAAGCCCTCAGAGGATAGAGAACAGAAAAAGTTCAGAAGGCAGGTGGGGTTAAAGCTGATGTTTTAAAGCTTATGCCCACACTTCAGCACTTTCCTATTCCAGATGGGACACAGCTTGCCCAGCAAAGGAGAAGGGCATGGGTGTTTATGAACTGGAATTACTCCCTGCAAAGTTTGCTGCCAGCAATAATCCCTCTTGAGCAGAAGTGTTTTGAAACATTATTGCTGAGTTGTGCAGATTTGTGATGGCACTAATGTCCATACAACTTCATGAGGAGCTGCCAGAAATGCAAAGGACTTATATTTGCAGCATGTATTTGTGATACTAATGCTTTGATACAACACCCATCCACAAAGAGACAAGTTCTGGGCCTGCTTCCATACTTAAAGTTACTTTAACTACCTAACTTCAACTTCCAGTCTCTGGATTTTGAACTTACCTGATGTTGATGCTTTATTCCTCCACCCTTTGACTTGTTCTACCACTTCAGAGAGAAAAAAGGACCAACACAGACTAGAAAATAACACCAAAAATCTGGGATCAGAACAACTGTTTCCCTGCTTCAGCAGGGCTGTGGCACCAAAAGGGTGAAATCATGCCTCATGTGTTTCAGCCTTTAATTTATGGAAGCAGGACTGTCTTGGATCATACTTAATGTTCTGCCTTTTCCAAAGCACAAGCTGGGGATGCTGAGCACCCTCATGTGGAAAAGGAGGTACCATTGTCTGAAAGGGGCTGAGCAATCCTTTTGGCATCTTACAAGGACTTCCCACACTGTTATCTCAAAGGCAGTGACTTCCATGGCAAGGGACATGAGGTTCTTAGCGTAAGCTAGACAATTTACAGGCAACAGTTTATACTTAAAGACCTTCACCACTTCTACTTGGAGCTAAACCAGTGTTTTACTCCATGTCCTGCCTAAAAACCTGGAAGCTGTGTCACTTCCCTTCACCCTGGTACACTGCCATTGAATTTATCCCTGATCTGCTGAGCTGGGACAACTAGATGGTAGCAACAGTGTGAATTTCTAGGACCAGATTTCCAAAGAGCAACTCCTACAGATTCCCAGAGTGGTGGCCATGAATGTTCTACACCTGCAGTCACCTGCCACCACTTCTTTCCTGGCCTCCTTGCATAGCCCCATAAATCTGCAGCATGAAGACTGACCCTTTAGGCCTTCACAGCACACTGAAAATTACCTGATGAGCAGGGCTCCCTATGGAGCTGTTCTCTGCACAATAAAGAGAATCATAAACATGAGCTCTGTTCTCTGTCATTCAGGCTCTGTCAGTGACTTAGATAACCCAGGGGCAGCTTCAGAGAGAAGCCAGGGTGTGAGAACAGACACAAGGAGCAAGAGAGTCAGAATTAGAGATGTGGAACAGAGTAAGGGGAGCAGGCACGAATTTGCAAGATGGATTTCTGCTGTTTCTAGTGTACAACTGAATTGGTGTTTGGTGCTCTGTGTAACCAGGAGGAGAATGGAATTTGACTCTAGCTGAAGTCCTCACCTGTAGTTTGTCTTAGCAATATGTCTCTCCAAAGAAATCTGTTAACAAACACAGAACTTGCATTAGCCTGTGTTTGCCCTGGCTGGACTTGGCAGGAATATTCCCAAGTAGACCTCTGGGCTCACATAATTTAGGGAAAGGTCATTCTGCAAGTTCACCCACAGAGCTATAAAATAAATGGTTTCTTACCAACGATCATGTGGTTGCAGACATCACAGAAGGTGGGTTTTTTGAAGATGTGCTCCTGGAAGATGTGAGTCTTGTTGTTTTCTGGCAGCTGCTGGGCTCTGCTGGGGGAGGACGCCTGGCTCTCTGAGCTGGGGAGCTGCCCAGTGCTCGTGCTCACCTCGGGCATCAAGTCTACTTGAAGTTTCACATCACTATTAGTCCTCTGGAAGAAATTGTCTGCACTTTTACTCCGCAAGCTTTTGGTCTTGAAGGAGAGGGATCGTTTCAGTTTCTGCAGCTGAGACAAATAAAGCAGTTACAGTTACTGCCTTTCCCTTAGCAGCAAGCAAAGCTCCTGGGTCCCCTTGAAAAGCAAACCCAGGAGCCAGTGGCAGCAGAACTTGAACAATCTGACAATAAAATGGACTTTAGGATTTAACCAGCAATGTCAGAGCAAAGAAAACAAATCCCAGTTGGAAAATAAACTACCTATGCTTTCTGATAGACAATCAACTTGATAGCCCCAATGAATGCTGCTATTGGTCTTTTCTTGCAGGTGTGACAGCAGAGAGGTGCTGCAGAGAATGGTAGACACTGAAGAATAAATCCTTTGTATTCAAGCATGAGAGAACTTGGAGTATTATTCATCCTCACGTGGTCCTTAAGCAGCCTGTAAAGTCATTTCAGCAACAGCTGTTCAATGATAAAGTGAATTTTCTAAATACATTTGATATACTTAAATTTTTTGAATTTGGCACAAACAGAGATGATCTGCAGTTGTGAGAGAGAAATTCTTGTTTTCTTCTAAAGGAAAGAAGGCTAAAGAGCAGAAATAGTATCATTAACTAGCCAATGGGTTAATGCATTAATGAATCTATCACACAATCACATATAATTTTGTATATTGTGGATTGATTGTTAGACTATTAAGCAGCACAATAAGGCATTATCAACTTAAATTTAACTCAAACTCTTTACCTGTAAATTGGTTTGCATCCTCTCATCCTTGCCCCTCCACATTTTACACGAGGCTGAGGAGGGCACTAGGTGAGGCAGGTTTGCCAACCTCCCATGGCCTCAGGAAGAGCCCAGGGGGGGAAAGGAAAGGCAGCTCCTTGTCCACTCCACGTTGGCCATCTCTGAAGTGAGCTACCTCCACATCTCCTTTCAGCCAGCATTATTCCAGCCACTGCAAAACCATTCCAACCTCTGCTGCAATTCTCTGGGTGAATGTGATGTAACAACTGAAATTTTCCATGCTGCTCAGGCTGTCTGTGGTAACCAGGACTGGTTTATATTAGAAACTGTTTATGTTAGAGGCAACACTGATTGGGGATCATAATTCACCCTAGCATAAAGGGAAGGAGTTCACATACTTTCCCAAAAAAGCATGGCACTGCTCTGTCACACTGACTTAGTGGCCTCAGATCATTTGCTCTCCCCAGATTCCACCCCTCATGGGATCCTCACCCATCCCATAACAAGGGATCTTCTCACTGCTTGTAAATATCTAAAGAGCTGGGGGCAAGAGGATGGGGCCAGACTCTTGTCAGTTGTGCCCAGTGACATGCCAAGGGACAACAGACACAAACTGGAACCCAGGAAGTCCTGTCTGAACATCAGGAAAAAATTCTTTGCTGTGAGGGTGTCAGAGCCTGGCCCAGGCTGCCCAGAGAGGCTGTGGAGTCTCCTTCAAAATTCCAAACCCACCTTGCCATGCTATCCTGGACAACCTGCTCTGGGTGACCCTGGATGAGATGATCTCCAGTGGTTCCTTCCAACCCTTACCAGTCATTCTTAATGCCCCCATTTTACAATAAATCCCCAAGTCCAACAGCCAGTCAAAGAAGTTCCAGACCTCTGGTTAATGATGTTGAGGTTTGATAGATAGAAGCAAATTTAATTCTGCTGCTTGAGCTTTCTCCACAGTGACTTTGGGAAGGATCAGAGCCAGGAGCCCATCCTACAAGCAGCACTCTCAGGCCTCTCTCTGGGTTTATGGGAGGAGCACTGAATCCAAATGAAGGAAACACTTGTTTGCAAGAACCTCTCAGTCCCTGGTGGAGAACATGTATATAAGAGCAATTAAGTAATTAAATATCAACTATGAGGTAAGAGCAGTTTCTGGTCTCTGAAGTCAAGGACTAGCTGAGCCCAAAACTCACTATACAACTGCACCAAGCAAATGTGAGATCTTCCCTCTTCTGATTGGATGTTAAGTCACCATCTCCTGAACCCACTGAGGTCACTCAGTACTGAGATGACTTCATTGCTCTGGTGACAGCCAGGAACTCCACAATAATTCACCCCCCCCTCCCTTCTCCTCCTCCTCACTCAAGTCAAACCTAATTAGCGTAGCAAAACACAGAGAATTACACCACCACAAGGTGACTGAAATGGCATTCATTATTGATTTGCCATCCATTTCTCCAGAGCCACGTGGAGTTAATTCAATTTCAAAATGCTGCTTCCTCCACAGAAAGAAAACTAAGCTGTGCAATACAGTGTTTTATCAGGAAACATCCACCCTGCTGGTTCAGACTCTGTGTGTGGTGTATTTCCAGGAGCTCTGCCTTTACTCCCCTCATCCTGTTCTCCTGTGCACAGTCATTTTTCCAATCAAGGGATGGACCTGTGCTAATGTGCTTAAATTATTTCCAGTCAAGGTGGGCATCCTTGTCATTACCAAAATGCAGATTTCACACCTGCCTTCAGGCTGGAAGACACCCAGATGCTCAGCTTGCCTTGCAAGTCTGTGGCTGTTACATCCCAAATGATGTGCACAGAAGTAACTATGCAAAAATACAGAATAAAAGCAACACTTAGCATTTTTTTTCACAGCTAATTATACACTCTGCTGAGTACCGGTAAAAAAAAGTGTTTCACACCCATCTTGCCTAAGTGAGATTATACAGGGCAACTGGAGATTGGCATCAGAATTTAACACTGGATCCAACTTTCTTACACTAAGCCCCTGAGAGAGTTTGAAATAGGGTACTGGTATGTGATTGTTTACTCAGGGAAAGTCAGCCCAAGCCAGGGCAAGGGCAGGATGTTGTACAGAGAGTATAAACTATAAAACCATAAAAGCTGAAGTGATTGTTATGCTGCAGTCAAGTGAGCATCATTTCCCTTACGTAAATGTCACCATCTCATTTGGAAGTTTGCTCTGGCCTAACCCTGTTCTTTTATTGGAAAATTTCAATTATCATTAAATATTAGCATGTAATATATGCCTGAGTTTGGTCTGAATAAACTCAATTAACACCCTTGTGATGCCACTGGCTCTATAGAGTTGCTGCAGCATTCACCTGAGTGAAATAATCACTTTCAATAGAGATGAATGTATGCAAATTTTACTACTGAGAATTTCTTTCCAAACTTACATCTGAGGACCTACTGAACTTTGGAAAAACCTGTGAGTAGAGTTGTTCTGCACTCAATACTCCAGCACTTCAGTGAAAAATCATGTGTTTGCATTGAAAAAAAACACTAAAGCACAAACAAAGCTTTAAGAAACATATTGGGATAAAGCTCCTAGGCCTTTCACATTTTCTCCTCTGCAAGGAAGGCTACAAATGAACTTTCATTTCAATCAAATCACAGTAAAACTCCCAGAGGCACAAGAGTTTGACTAGACTTGCGCCAGCATCACGAGACTTCACAACACTGCTGCTTGAGAAACATCAACCCTTGATTTCACATCCAGGCCCTTCCTGTGGTTTGAAATTAGACTTAGGGAAAAAAGTTTGTTGAAAGCATTTTCTCTGTCAGGGACTGAACTACTGAAATCCATTCCTCGTGTTAATTTGCTGCTGCTTCTTTGGAGGTGAATGCAAACTGCCCCTGTCCTGAGACTCAAGCATTAGAAGCACACATATTTTTTCAACAGTTTTGGTTGAAGAACATCCCAAATCAAACTAAAATGCTAAGAGAGGTGTCTCCTCTGCCATCATCAGTGCCCTAGCACAACTCACCATTCAAAGCCTCACTCCCTTCACACCCTACATGTAAATGTTTCATTCCCCTTCCTGAAACTTGGTGAACTCAGGAGGGCAAACTGTCCTATTTTATTCTGTTCTATTCTGTTCTGTTCTATTCTGTTCTGTTCTGTTCTATTCTATTCTATTCTATTCTATTCTATTCTATTCTATTCTATTTTCTATTCTATTTTCTATTCTATGCTATATTCTATTCTATTCTCTATTCTAGTCTATGCTATATTCTATTCTATATTCTATATTCTATATTCTATATTCTATATTCTATTCCTATTTCTATTTCATTTGCTTGGGCCATCAGCTTTGGTATTCAGAGCAACCTTCAAGCAGTCTGCCCACATCATCTTGTTCCCCAACATAGAATCACTGAATTATTTTGGTTGGAAGAGACCTTTAAGACCATTGAAACCTCATCTGCTACCTGCTTGGTCTTGTGCCCTTCTCAGCCACTGGGAACTGTCCTTGCCAGCAGCAGAGGCTCCTGTGCAGCATGAGGCCAAGAGGAAGGTTGTTTTAATACATTTTCACTCTTAACTATATCCCAGGAGAAATGAACAAACAAACCAGGCTTATCAACTGTACTTGATAGACTTGCCAGACCATACACCCAAGCCCTCATTTTCAGTCATCAGCTGTTTGCTGGATTGCTGCTGTGCTAGCAATAAAAAAAAGATACTGCTTGCTCTTCTCTATCCCTCTCTTTACACTGGTGTTAACAATATTGTTCAATGGATTACAAGCAACACAGGGTATTAACAGTTGGAATGAGCCACCAAGCCAGGCTGATTCCTTCAATCCTTCTAAACCAGCTGTTTTGTTCAGCCTGATTTCAGCTGTGAGGCAAACTTCCACCTTGTGTAAAGAGCCATTTCTTCCTCCTTTCAGCTTCTTAAAGCAAGTTGCCAAATGAGTTGACTCTGATACTGTTATAAAAGGAGGGTTTAAACACATAGTGCTTAGATGATGTTGTGTAGATTCACTAGAGAGCATGTCAGGTACATGGGATGTTACCAAAAGGGACTCAGACCAAAAGCCTTTCAAATAAGGGAAAGAACAAAAGTTTTGATTAATGGCATCTATTCTACTGAGCACAAGTCCATTTTCTGGGTCAAGGAGAATTCAATTTATATTCACAATCTTCAGATGTTAAGGAGGTTTGCTGAAGGACTGGGTGTCACTGGGTTGTCACCTGTCCTGGCTTCAAGGCTGGACTTCAGCTAGAGCAAACAAAAAAACGAGCTCAAACAGAAGTGCTTCATTTCTGTGAGCATGAAAACGATTTTTTTTCCTTAAAACTGAGGAATACAGAAGTCAGTGGTCTTTAAGCACGGACAAGGGTGGGGTTTTCTTTCTGGATTTGATTTGAAAATACACTCTCTTGGCATTTTAATGAGCAAAAATAAGATTATGACATGCC
>VYZU01007757.1:0-143197 GCA_013401355.1 Ceyx cyanopectus
TGGTTGGCAAACCAATAAAGGGCAAAGTTGGTAAACCCAAGATGAAGAAACTTCAGCTGGAAGAAACCATGCCTTCCCCCTTTGGCAGAAGAATAGTTCCACAGATCACATCTGCCATGAAAGCTGATGCCAGTAGGAAGTTGCTGAAAAAGAAAAAGGTAAATCAAAACCAATCCCACAGCTGGATTATTTCTTATTCAGCTGCTCTGGCTTTGCTAACCTGAGGAGAGAAGTTAACACTGGACTTCTTCTACTAAAAAATAATTTACTTTCTATTTTTTTTTTACCTCCTGCAACTAGTGTTCAGGTGTTTTTGTTGATATTTCTTCTTCCAATATTGACTACAGTCCTCTACAAAACTGTACCAGCTCTATCTTGAAATATAAAGTTGGAATGTATTTTATTTTGCCCAACTTTTTTATTTATTTTAGGGTGAAACTGACTCTCTAGCAATAAAAATGGAGTTTGAGGAAGAATTTGGTGGTGTTCCAGCTGAGGGTGGTGGAGATGACACACTGAATACATCAGCCACAGCAACTAAAACCCCTAAACCTAAGAGGGAGAAGAAGGAGCCTGGTAAGATCATCCTCCCTGTCATGGGAAGGGACACCTACTAAATCCTCTTTTAGTTTTCATGCTCTCTGATGATGAAGGACTTCAGTCTGAGTCAAATGATTTCTCTTGTTGAACTTGATTAAATATATTTATTGACTTATTGTGACTTGTATGCATGTCATGGCCTGGCAGACTACCCACTGTCTGTGTTCAGTTTCCTTTTTCCTCTGTTAGTTGGAATTTATTATTACTGTTGGAGAAATACATAGCAAGGGGGGGGCAGCAACAAGCTAAAGACAAGAGTAGGTTTGAGTATGAGGGATTTCTATTAAAAAAATTGAGATAACAAGTTCTTATGCAAATAATTATGAGGTAAGATTGGTTTGAACTATTCAGAATGAGTAGATGAAGTGAGTTTAGTTATGATTGAGTTGTCTACATGCAGCTCAAATCTACCCTGGCTGCTGTTGAGCCAGAGCCAGTTCAAATTAAAGACTTCTGTGTTTTTCAGTTGTAAAATTTAATTTAATGAGATTTAATGGGCAGCAGCAGGTCATATTCTGAGCAAAATCATTTAATCACATTAATCTTTCAGGGAGGAGGAGAGAATTTACACCATTTAAAGGACAATTTAGGAGAAAAATGGTGCTAATTTTATGCGTTGCAGAAAAAATGGAAATATTTTCTCCCTGACTGTAGAAAATGCTTTACCTTGTGGCAGGTGCTAGGGTAAGAAGAACACCTTCATCTACAAAATCCAGTGCAAAAAAAGTGAAGAAAAGAAACCCCTGGTCAGATGATGAATCCAAGTCTGAAAGTGACTTAGAAGAGAACGAGCCTGTGATTATTCCAAGGGACTCTCTGCTTAGGAGAGCTGCAGGTACCCAAACATTCCTCACTTGTGCATTGTGAATGAAAGTTTCACCTGCAAACTTTCCTTTAGGCTTCTTGCCCCTGACTTCATCTCCTACCTTGCATTAAATATTCTTCACTGTGCACTTAGTGAAAAAACTCTTCTTTATTCTTCCAGGCTCAAAGAAGTTTTTTTTCCCCCAGTCTTTGGTAACTCTGAGGCAGGGATTGTTCAGTGACTTGCACTTTGTGTGAACATAAAGAGCTGCCATGAACTGTCTATGTTCTTCTTTCAGCTGAGAGGCCAAAGTACACTTTTGACTTCTCAGAAGAGGAGGATGATGCAGATGATGATGATGATGCCAACAACAACAACGATCTGGATGAGCTGAAGGTGAAAGCCTCTCCAGTCACAAACGACAGAGAGGATGAGTTTGTTCCCTCAGACAGTCTAGAAAAAGATGAGTATGACTTCTCCCCAGCCAAATCAAAGCCCTCTCCAGAGTAAGTGCTCCAACTTTACACCCTATTCTTTACTAATTCTTTTATGAATGCAGACACCTCAGCCTGTTACTGTTCTGTTTGCACCATGACAAATAAGATGTACATGCTGGGGTCAAATGAAAGCAGCATGCAGGGCTGGTATCTCTGCCTTGCCATTGCCCTGTGCAGAAGTAAAAATGGCTTCCCAAATGATGGAACAAATTCTCATCTGCTAAACTGCATTTTCTAAGCTGCTCTATCTTGTGCCTGCCTGGTCTGCAGAACTGTGGGGGGAAAAAAGGTAATTTGGCTAATTTGGAATGCCCAAAGTTCATTACTAAATGGCAGTTGGAGAGGGTTGACTGCTGCAAGCATAGACAAAAATGCTAGAAATGCTTTGTAGAGCTAAAGCAGGAATTTAATCTCCTGGATATTATAATGTCTGCATACTTCGCTGTGCACTTAATGCAACTTGCCTTTCTTTCTCCTGTTTGGAAGTAGGAAAACGTCTCAAGACAAGAAAAATCAAGACTTTGGGAACATCTTCTCTTTTCCATCTTACTCTCAGAAGACAGATGATGGTGAGATTGTTTTCACTGACCTGTTGAATTTTACAGCAGCTGTTATGGAATATGTCAGGCAGTTTATGTGATAAACAAACACAAACTCCACACAGTAGCTGCAGAGGAAGGATGTCCAGATTATAAAGGGGAAATGGGCAGGAGGTTCTGATCCTTAGAGGAACAAAGCTCCTATCCCAGATAAAACCCCACTGCATCCATAGCTTTTCTGCAGTATCAGAAGCACTTTCTTGAGATTGATTTTGACTGTTATATTGATGGCTTAAAAGAAGCAGTGAACAAACCTTATTCTAAATGCACTCTGTGGTTCTAGATACAACAAAACTGGACAGTGATGAAGAGGATTCTGCTCCTGTTTTCTCATCATCTTTTGCCCCAAAACAAACAGAGAAAATTCCAAGCAAAACAGTAGCTGCTAAAAAGGGTAAGTATGGGATTGTTCTGCAATCCAATCCATTGAAAGTCATCTCCTCCACCTTTGCCTTGTCTTTTCACATGTTCCAAATGGGAACTGCATTCATCTATTTTGAACATGGTGAAATTCAGCCTAGAATGTGAAATTCTTCCAGCTCCTTAAGGATGTTAATTTCTGGTACTGTCAAAAATTAATTCTTTCCACCTCTGGAGCTGGTGTTCAACCTTTGATTAATTTAATGAGAGGATTCCACCCCTAGGAAACAAAATGACCTTGGGCTTGAAGAGAATCTTATATAATGGATCCAACTAACTTGCTTTAAAAGGACAGCAAGTGTGAAGGAGGAATTGTTACTTGGGAAGGAAAACACTGTCACTCCCAATGTGTGTCCCCCCTTCCTTGCTTCTTTCCCAGCTTTAAATGCTGCCACATGCCTGCTCTGGCCAGTGGGGTCAGCTGCTGTATTGCTTTAGCAGTTTTAGTGCTGCTGTGAGGAGAAAGACTTGCACTTGCTTTTAAATGTCTGTCAAAGATGATGCTAGACACTTATGGAAAAAAAATGTGTTTTATTACCTAATAGTAGTTTAAATAACTTCTAAAATACAGTTCCTAGTGCCTGTTGGATGGGGCTTTGTTGCTTTCAGATTTCTACCTTCCTTCCTCTGTGCCTTTCAGATTATTCCCTCTTTTTTCTTGCTGCTCACTATTCTGTCCCAGCACCAGCAGCCCCTTCAAAACCCATTTTCTGGTGTCTTGCCTGAACTGCTGCCATAGCCAACAGTGGGTTTTTCATGTTTTTTCTTTTTTTTCCCCAAAATCCACGACACCAAACAAGGTTTTACTTTTTGTATTTACTTTTGTATTGTCTCCCAAGTGTCCACATTCCTGGTAGCTGGAATGTTTTGATGTCTCAGCATCTTGGAGGACTCTGTGGCTGGCCAGGTGCAGGTCAGTAGTGCAGCTGAGGTTTCTGCAGCAGACTGACTTGTCTGTATCCTGCTGCAGACATCATCTGATGAGACTAAGGGTCTTTTCCAACCTGATTCTGGGATTCTATTCTTGTCTCTCATTTTGTGACCATACCAATAACTGTCTTTTAATGCCAGGAATAGTGTGTGGCAGTAAATTCCTTAAGAAAACTCCAGATAGCTCCCTTCTGTCCTTTCTGCTTTCTCTGACATTCCTTTTTTTACTGAGTGACAGCAGAAGTGTCAGAGACTCAGCCACTGTCTCCAACTCCTGCTGGGGAAGGTTTTGGGTGGATGATGCTGTTTTAGTTCCTGCTATTTTTGCTGTCATTGGAGTAGCTAATAAAGGTTAATATTTCTAAACAATGTGGGAATAATAACCTCTCTAATGTCTCTTCTAACAGCAAAACTAGACGTGCCCCCTAAGCCTAAAAGAGCTCCCAAGGCCAAGAAGGTGGAGACTGTCAATTCAGACTCGGATTCCGAATTCGGCATTCCAAAGAAGCCTGCAGCAGCCAAAGGTGAGGCGTGGTGCTGAGCTGCTCAGCACTCCTGCCTGTGCATTTGTAGAAGGAAGCAGGACTGGTGTCTCTACAATTAGACCCACATTGATTTATTAGTCAGTTAATCACTGGCAATGAGCCTTTTCTGTGACAAATGCAGTGTAAGTCTTGCCAAAATGGGTGAACTTTTTATCTGACCTTCCCTGTTGGGAATGTGTTTAATAGGTATTTTAATAGCTGCACTCCCCCAGCCCTTACTGCAGTTCATCAGTTCCACCAGATCCTGCTATTTTCATTGATGAGAGCTTTTTAAAAGACAATAAAATTCTCATAGCAAATCTACTAGGTAGCAATTTCTGGCTGTTTCAAACCAATCCTGTGGTATCCCAGGTGTCAGCTGTCAGAGCCCTCCCAACAGCACAGCCAGAGGTGTCAGGGCTGTAGTGTTGATATTTGAGGTAAAGTTACTAAGACACTGAGAAAATAAAATATTTACTGCTGCTGTGAAGAGGCTGGAGTTGTAAACTGAATTTGAACAGCATCATATAGACAAACTCTTTTTTTTTGCTCGTTTTTTTCCCCATTTGCTGAGCTTGCTCCCCCCCCAACATGTAACACTCCAAAGTGAAACTGTGTTCTCTCACCTAGGAAAAGGCAGAGGGGCAAAGAAAAGGAAAGCATCCAGCTCAGAAAATGAAGGGGACTACAACCCTGGGAAGAAAACCCCTAAATCAACACCCAGCAAGGTCAGTTCCCTCTCTGCTCTTTTCTCCTTACAGGACAGTCCCTTTCTCTCTAACCTGATCACGTGGAAATGGGAGGTTAGGTGTGGATAGGAATTAGGTTTCTTAATTCTGAACATGACAAGGGAAACCAATCCAGAGCATTGCAACTGATTTGTCTTTTCTTCTCTAAAGAAATCCAAGAAGGCCACTTTTGACCAGGATTCTGACGTGGAAATCTTTCAGTCAGGCTTTGCCTCTGACCCCGCCCCAAAGCCACGGACAGGCCGGGCTAGAAAAGAAGTTAAATATTTTGCAGAGTCTGATGAAGATGATGATGATTTTGATATGTTTAATTAATTAAGTGCCCAAAGAGCACACAAAATGTTTTCCAACCAATATCTTGTGTTGTCCTTTTGTCCCTTCTGTCGCAAACTTTTGTACATTTGACTTATTTTATGTGATAATGTAATGGATGGTTTTTATTATTGTGTGTAGGCATTTTAACATTTTGTTCTTACACCTACAGTTTTATGCTCTTTTTTACTCATTGAAATGTCATGTATTTGTCTTACTGGCTTGTAGAGATGTTTTAGGCAGCTGTGCTAAAGCACATTAATTGTCATGGTTGCAAACAGCAAACCTGTTTTTTGAAATGAAATTTAAACATTAAAAAATGGAAAAGTTCCCGTGTGAGAGTGTGTAAGATTCGGGCTGGAGGAGCAACTTCCACACAGCTGGGGGCTTTTTTTTAAAATAAATATATTTTATTCTTTGCCAGGAGACTCCATGGAAAAAGGTAAACAGTATATGAACATAGAAAGCATTGTTAAACAATCTCAATGTACAAACAGAGCCAGTGAAAGTACATCACAGACTTGCTAGAATATATAAAAAAAAAAATAATCCACTAGTGCTTTAAATGAAACCTAAGAAACTGACACTTTAAATCTGTTAACCATTCTACCACAGTTTTCACTCTGCTTCATGGTGATTAACAAGGCCAAGAAGGCAGATTCTCTCCTTGTGTTTCTGGAAGTCCTAGCTGTACTTCCCTAGCACCTGGCCAGCGGGGTGAGGTGTTCCTGGCAGGAACTGCCCCGGCCTGGCCCATCCCAACGCTGCTCATCCTCACCCATGAAGTTTCCCTAATGGCTTGTGAAGGAGTAAACAAAAGGGTAACACTAGGAAGTGTCTGTGCCTTGGAGGCTATCACCACGGGAGCAGTGGAGTGGGGAATGGTGCAGCTAGCTCACCAGCCAGGTAAGGAACCTGCTTTGCATTTTAAAGTGACACGAAGAGTGGGACAGGTGACAGCTGAGGAGCTGGGCTGGCAGTCGAGGCTGATACCGATCCGGGTCTCTGCTGCTGCAGTGAAGTTTGCTGTAGTTTTTACAAGGAAGGAGATGCAAATTGAGGGCATCAGAGACAAGTTTTCATACCAAACTCAATCAGCCCATCCTTGAAACTTCCTTTCCTGGATGTGCAGAGCAGTCCGTGGCAGGTGGGTGGTGTCTGGGTCGACTGAGGGATGAGAGACAAAAGGAAAGCACCAAACATCCAGTCTAGAAAGCACAGCCATACCTTTGTATGTACAGAGTCATCAGAAATGCAACTGGAAAGGCTGAGATCTGACTTGTCACCATGCAGTCTTCAATGGTCAGAGGAGAAAACAGAAGCTTCACTATTTTTTTTTTTTTATCCTTTTTTTGCATGAAATGGCTGATTGAGAGTTTCCAAAGTTTGCATTTTCTAGTTTCAAAGAGTTTAAACAGCAAGGAGTATATATCGATACATAGGAAAAGTCTTGGTCCTTGTTGAGTGTGTATCTATATATATACATATATAGATAGAGATTCAGTCCAGAAACTAAGCAGCAGTAAAAATGGGGGGTTTCTTGCTTTTCATCCCTGTACATAAGGTATTGGGAATGTCTGAAGTAGCTGGAAAATGTCTTATTGCACCATAGGGGACTGACTGACACTGCTGTTCTCCACGGAGCTGGGGGAGATGCTGGGACTGTGCTCCGCAGTGTTCCCGCTGGAGGTGGGTGTCAGGGGCTCGTGTCCTTCAGAGTTCTCCAGCATCTCCTGAATAAGGGGGGGCATGGATCCAGGAATTTCCATTTTCAACGTAATGACACGTTCTGCACCTTTAAAGAGAAGACAGAGCCCTTCCCATTAGTGAGTTGTCTCTGTTGGCATCATCAGCAGTAATTTCAGGGTACTCTGTATTCATGGCTTTGGTGCCTCCTCCTAGACCACCTTGCATATCAAATTATGTAAATTAACTGTTCATCCCTAACGAGGAGTTCAGTGAGGATTCCTTAACAAGATCAAATTATGACACAGCAACTGCTCTTGCAGTGCAGGTGAACTGGAGAAAGTGCTGCTTTTCATACAGGGAACCAAAACACTATTAAATTATACTGAAAAATAGATTATATATTATAAATTATTATAATATATATTATATATAAATAAAATATATATTTATATATTTTAATATTGTGATCAGCTAAATGTCTTTCTCACTTGGAATCACTTTTTAATCTACTAGATCTGCAAAGACTACACAAAGATAAAAATCCTGGCTGATCCTTGTTAAATTGGTGAGGCAAATCCTGGAAGAGAACTACTACTATTAGTGCTCTTTTGGCACTAATCAAGCCAATTAAACTGCTCACTTCTTATTATAAACAGCTCTTGCTTAATCTTTTTACTTCTATATTGTTTAAAGGGCAACAGTTCAGGTTTTCATGTAGAACAAGAGTACTTAGAGTGACTGAACTGTTGCCTTTTAGTTTTCCCTGAAGTCTTCTCAAATCCACACTCATTTCTTAGTCATTTTCTAACAGCACAAATCCAACCTGGATCTCCCATCAGCACCTGCACACAGAGCTCACTTGCTGACTGACCAGGGGTGGCAAAGCTGCAGCTGAGTCAGCAAGTAAAGTGCAACTTCAACATGGCAGTTAAATAAAGAAAATTCACGTGCATTTTCTTATATCTAAAGAAAAACTAGCTGAGGTCTCTGGGCCAGTTAGCTGTGGGCCAGCACAGTCCAGCTGGGAGTCTGGGAGGCACTTTACCTTTTGCACTGATGCTCCGAAGATCCGTGATTTTCATTAAGATCTTTGGGAACATGTGGGGCTTGTTGGGTCTCCTCTTCCGGATATAAATTTTCAGTGCTTCCAGCAGTGGCTCCTGCAGCTTGTCCACTTTCATGGGCTCTTCCAGGTCCTGGCGATCTGCAGAAGGGATCAGATCACTCAGTAATTTACATCTGTCTGTATTTTCCTTTACAAACTCCAAATCAAATAAGATCCTCCATGTTCTTGATTAGAACTCACTCTATGAATTTCATCTCTCTCTCCACTTACAACCCACACATCACTGATAAATTACCTGGGCATACAAAGAGATCACAACCACTTGATTTGTACCAAGTCAGACACAGTGAGTTTCCATCAAGCATCAGCAGATGGCAGTGCGAGCTTGAGTGACAACAAACGTCACCCATAAACCTGGATGTGTTAATGAGCTGCCAGAACCCATCAGTGCCTTCGATGGCTTTAGAGACACATCCAATTGGAACGGTTTTGTACTAAGGGGCCATTGTCAGCAAAGACTGGCTCTTGTTTCTCAAACATTCTCCAGCAGCTCCCAGTTTGTGGTGCTTAGGTGGGGTTAAACCACAAGAATGGCCCAACTCAAGCAGTGTTCTAGTGCTGGTCCAGAGTTTGCAAAGGAGGAGAGACCAGGTGATGAACACAACAGAGGGTTTTGGAAAGCATCTGAGACTTCTTCACTTTTTGTATTTTAAAGCCATTTTTACCTGACAGTGTCTCTTGAAATTGTAGCCATCTCCCCCACCAATCATGTCAGTAACTAACTCAGTAACTATCACCAGTAGAAACCAAACCTTTTATGGTTATACATATAAATATGTGTGAGTACAGGAAAGGAAACCAAACAGAAAGGAAGGTGTTCCTGTCCTTTCCAAACACACAGAGCCAGTGCTGTACCTCCACAGATTAGGCAGATGGCACTGAGGAGACCTGTCTCTGTATCATCCATTTCCAAAGGCAGGAGCTGGTTGGCAAAGGTGAACACCAGGTCGGTCAGGGGGCCGAAGCCGGCGTTGTGCATCTGTGTTCGGTTTAGGGTAAGGCCATCTGAAAAGGTCATGGTGTCCTGTTCTGGGGTGTATCTTGTGCAAATTCTAAGGATCTGTGGAAGGACAAAAGAAAAAAATAAGAAGAAATGTGGTATTTTAAGAATTCAATCCCATCAGAGGTTGGGTGCATGGTGAATGACCCAGGCAACTGCAGTGCACGGGCAGGTCAACACACTCTGGAATCAAAGTCCAGGGTTTTATTGGTTCTAGTAGCACAAAAATTCTGTGGTGCAACATAAAATAGAAGTTAATTGACTATGGGGGGTTTGTTCAACAGAAATCTAACAGGAATTTCCCCTTAGTTACGGAATAATCAGAATGTCTGTGCAACTCTCACCACTTAGGGCACCAATCCCAGAAATCCCAGACATGTCTGGGTTGGAGGGAGCTCCAGAGCTCACCCAGCCCAAGCCCTGCTGAGAGCAGGGACATCTCAACTAGAGCAGGGTGCTCAGAGCCTCCTCAACCCCACCTGGGATGTCTTCAGGGATGGGGCCTCCACCACCTCCCTGGGCACCCTGTACCAGTGTCCCCCACTCTGCTGGGAAAGAACTTCTGCCTCAGTTCTCATCTCCATCCACTCCTTGCTCATTTCAACCATTGCCCCTTGGCCTGTCACTGCAGGCCTTTGGAAACAGCCCCTCTCCAGGCTTTGGATCAGGCACTGGAAGGTGCTCTAAGGTCTCCCAATTACCAGTATTACCATAGTATCCGAATAAACTGCTCCGATTCATATGCTAGATGCACCTAACTAAATCAGCAAAAAAATCCCACCTCTTCAAACACACACATTACACCAAGCTTTTGGGGATCCATTCTGAGCTGTGTCTTTGGGATATCTTGTGCAAGCAGCACAATGTGAGGTGCTTTGGGGTGACAGCAGGTAGGGGACACCTCCCTGTGTAAGGAGAGCAGAGCAAAGCCCTCAGCTAGTGCAGCTGCCATCTCAGAGTCCTGCTCCCCTCACCAGCCTGGGAGCTCCTACCTGAGCAGCTACCACCTCAACCTTCACCCAGCCAGCAGCCCGAGGGGTTGGCCCAGCTTTCCTGCTTTTACGGTGGTTAATTTGTGTGCTGTGACACCGAACCTGCAGCCTCCCCCCGCCCGAGGCCGCTCTGCGAGGGTTCCCCCCCTGACCAGCGCGGGAAGCGGCTCCTCCCTCATCCACCCGCGCGGGCCCCGGCAGCCCCCTGCGCCCTCCCCCGATGAACAGCGATCGAGGGGGAGCCGAGGGGACATTCACAGCTCGAAGTGGCCACGCTGGAATGCAAAAGACGTGAAGAAAGCACCGCGGTTGGTGCCAACGGCCCTGGGGGTGTCGGCGGCAGAGCGCTGACCGCGGGGGGGCCGTTCCCGCCTCCCCGGCACAGCCGGGCTGGGTCCCGCCGCACACTGGGCAGCAGGGGCTCGTTTGGACAGCTGCTGTTAATGAACACTGCCTTAAGGATCAAATAAAAGAGAAGTCGATCATGTTGACATATTTCTGTTCTATATATCAAAGCTTAATGTTTCAAATAATCAGAGCTGGGAGAAGGCTTATCCCTAAACTAAACTAAACTAAACCCTTGCAGAGCTCTACCTGATTAGCTGGGCTAAGACTACAGCTGTATTTTTTCAGGGCTCGATTATTTATTTCCCATACAGCCATCCTGCTTGGTTTCAAAGATTCAACACAAAAAGATTTACACAAATATAAGGGAGCAAAGGGAAAAATCGAATTATTCCTATAGCTGCTGAAGCTCTCTTGGCAGCTCTTCAGTCCGGGCTGGCTTCACCCACTTTCATCTCTGCCTGGCAATACTGTTCCAGAGCAGGGAGGAGAATGGGGAGGACACGTAAGAGACCTACAGGGAGGCTTTGATTTCTCTTACATTCCTTGGTAAGAGGCTGAACAGGGTGTATTTCTGAGCAAGGGACTTCAACTCTTCCCAGCACTCACCTTAGCTCACACTGCGGGCACACACTGTGGCTGGACAGGAGTGTTTCACATTGTTCCCCTACCCCTGAATTACAACAAGCTCTTGAAGTTACTTCAACCAATGACCAAAAGAGGCATCAATACAAACTCAAATTCTTCACTGACCACAAATTCCTCACTAACACAAGTGATCTCAAAAAGATCTGGTATCTCCAAAGATTTCAGGTGATAGCAGAAGTGTGTTTCAGGATTAGTAGCAGAAATTAACATTACAAAGCGTGGCACCCTGTCAGTAACAGCATGTTTACCACACTCTGTGCTGCCAGTTCTCTCCCCTAAAGTTTGCCCTTTGAAGTCATTAAAACGATTGTCTAGAAAGGAGAAGAAATGTGCAGTTTGCTGTTTTCAAGACAAGCAAAGCTTGAAAACGTTGCATATTAAGAAGCCCAAGAGCCAGTTGGGTTAAGCTCAGGCTGAAACTGCTAAGCCTTAGCAAGGAAAGTTCCTCCCTCCACACCCTCAGGAATCCCCCCCCTGAGCAAAGGGGGACCTGGAGCTAAACTGGGCCATGCTGCAGCCTCCCCAGCAGCTGCCCGAGCAGGGCTGGCAGATACAGCTCCTCCAAACCTTCCCTTGGAGGCCTTTGGACATCAGCTGCCAGCACCCAGACACTCCCAGCACCCCAGGGTGGTCATCCCAAACAAAGACCCCCCCCAAGGGCTAACACGGAGGGGACCTGCAGGCTGGATCTTCACTGGGAATTAATCTGAGCTTAGGTTACTCAGCCCTGTGGGCAAGCACAGAATGAGACCTCCAGGGGCCTTGCAGAATTTCTGATTAAAACACCAAGGTCCCATGGAATTCAGCTGCTTCCAGGCTGAGGCAGCAAGCAGGATTGGGAAAAGACTCTGGGTTTCATACCTAAATGCTGCACCAGTCATCAGCTGGAGGAGCCTGCAGCAGCTCTGCTGGGCACTCTGCAAGGCACTCATCCTGGCTGCAGCAGTCTCCTGTTTCTCCTGCATTCCTTCAGCATGACCCCACCACACTCAGCTACTCAGCTGTGGGACGTTGCTGGGGTTTGTTTTCCACGTGGTGCCCTTCGCGCAGAGCTGCGGAAGGCCGTGGCTATTGCTAATTTGCTGCTAAACCTTGCTTGGGCAAACTTCCAGTGGCAAAGTGAAGCTGATTTCAAGCTCATATTCACCAAAGAACAGATGGGAAATGTCAGCACTTCAAACTAAGAAATCACAGTGTCTCTCTCCATTTGAATTTGAGCTGCTGTCTAGAAGACATCCTCCTAATGTCCTCAGTGTTGTTTAGATCTTGTAACCAAGCCAAGTATTTTAGCTGTCACTCTGCTCTTAAATGCCACTCACAGCCATAAATAAGGCTCTAGCCCTTGATTAAAGCACCTTTTGTTTGAAGGAATATTTATATCTCAAAGCATCTGGGGTTCCTAGCAGCCAGTTACGAAGTGGAAAATAAAAAATCTTAGGGCTTCCACAAAGCCCAAACCATCCAGAAAGCTGCATTTACAAAACCACTGCTAGCACAGAACTATTACTTGTTTTAAACAGATTAAAGTTGAGTTATTTTAAAAGAAAGCCAAGCAGGTGACACTGAAACAAGGACCAAACTGCCACGGTGCTGCCACAGCCCATCAGCACGGGTTACTCCACACACACAGATGCCTTCCTAGCAGCAACACACAGGATTTTACAGCAGAGAGCAAAAATTACATTATTAAGGATAAACTCTGGAGGACTCCTCAGGTTTTTATCCGTCAGATTTTATCCAAGCTGGCCTCTGGATTCTTTCCACGCTCATCCTGCCAGAGCTGGGGATGCTGAGCCCCTGTCGGGCCAGAGCAGCAGCAGACAGAAGCACTGGCTTTTACAAGGGTTACTGACTGGATTTTAGTAATACTTCTCTCTGGAACTTTTGGCACCAGCACAGATACAAACTCCACCATCCTCAAGCCCTTGCAAGGCTCAGTGCTATTTTCCCTCCAGAGATTTTGCCTGTTCATCTACAAAACAATTCTTTGGCACATATCCAGCGGAGCTTACTGAGCTGCTGGCACCACCTCCTTGGTCAGCCTGTTTAAGAGGGGTTTGGGCATCCACGGCCACAGGAGCCAGCTGAGCAGAGCCCTTGGCAGGGTCTAGAAACACTTATGACTCCCCACAGCCAGTGCTAAGAAGCCGGGGTCCTGCTGGTGAGGGCAGCCTGGCCACCTCACCTGGCTGGGCAGGAGCCCCACGCAGCTCTGTGGCTCTGGGGACACCCCAGGGGACTGCTCAGCAGCAGGATCATGGGCACACCCTGGCAAAGCTCAAGCTCAGCAGTGCTCACACAGCCAGAAGGCAGTTCTCTCTCAGTGTAGAAAATCCAACGTTCAAAATGCTCCCCCTAATTAGTTAGAGAACTAGCTTGCTGGCAGCAGGGGTGGGGGGAATATAAGCTATTAAAACACTGCTCCAAGTACTGAAATTTAGCTTAAATAAAGATACAGAGCTGCATGGCAATTCCAGTGATGTGCAGGTGATGTGGTTTTAATGGATATGGGCATTTCACTGACAGTGTGCACTGTGCATTCCTGAGCTCGGGGTAATTATCCCTTTTTCTTTTTAAGTAGCACATAAAATAGTCACATAAAGCTTGTGTAACTGCCACGCAGGAAAGTTAGGACTCTCCACAGCAACCATGTCTTATCTGTTCCTGCTTTCAGAGAAGCCTCAGATCCTCCCTGCTCATGGCACTCTCTGCACACCTTGCTTGCTCAGAGGCATCACCTGCAGCCTTGTGGCAAATCAAAAGGACCATGAACAGTTGAACAAGGATGACAGGTCTCAGTCAAGTTCACAACTAGAGCTTTGTGGCTACCTGGGCAGAAAGTGTGAACTGTGTGAAAGAACCAACCCTTGCCATCTGGTCATTAGTTGAAATAAAGTCACCATTTACCACCTGCTTCATTAGTCTTTTCCTAATCTGGCAGCTAGGCTTTAATTTAGTCACTTTGATCAGGGACTGCAAAGTGCCTTCATCTGGGCACTGCTGATAGAACCACCAACAGAAAGGGTACCCCCAAAGACTTGATACTGCCCAGCCAGTGTTGGCAACATGGGCAGTGAGTGGAGCTGCCAGGGGGACTCCATGCACAGGGGCTGAACTGGGGGTGACCTCCCTCCACCCACCCCAACAAAGAGAGACAGCAGCTCGACAGGTTCTGAGCAGTTGCACAATTAGGGGATGGATTTTTTCCTGCAGTTATGGAGAGCAACAAATGGGGGTGGCAGTTAAGGACTGAAGCTTTAAGGGTAAAGAGTTTGGAGATAGATTCCTGTTCTATCCTGACTGCTCCACACTACTCTTGGGTAGTTCCTTTGTTAGTGGTCACACCAGCAAAGCACGAGGGTATCTTACTGGGACAGCCTGGGGACAAATGGCCCTGCCCCAGGGAGGGACCACACCCAGGAACCATGAGGTGGCCAAGTCTGAATGAGTTCCAGCATGAAGGGGACAGCAAAGGGTGACCCCTGAGCATGGCAAGCTAAGCAGCTAACCTCAGCCTTCCCTGGTTTATAGGCCAAACAATATCCCTGCCCCTCTGCCACCCCTCTTCCTCCTTCATCCATGTCCTCTGGATGCAATTCTTCAAAACAGTTTGTGACAAAACCAGAAGAAAAGGTCACAGCAGTTAATGTCTGCCTCAATATCATCCTGGTTGAAGCAATGCACTTTCAGAAATTCCAAGATTAATTACTTCAACCTCAAATTCACTCGTTTAAACTCCTGTGTCATGCCAAAAAACATATCCACAGTAGCCAGTCTACAGTGGGCTTCTTGGCTGTGCTTGGCTCAGTGAAGACCTGAAGGTCTGTTCTCAGTAGAAAACATTCAAAATACATTCACAGCATGTTGAAAATACTCTTTTGTTGGGAGTTATTGCTACAACCAATAATAAGAAGTGTATTTGCCACTAAAAGCCTAAAGACCTCTAAGGTCTTGCTAAAGAAATGTTGAGATCCCAGAGGGCTTCTCTGAAGGTCAGCGTGACAGAAACAACCAGAGACAAAGGGAAGGAAGACAGCTTGTCTTGGCATAATGGCAAAGCAAGGTCTGGAGAAAAACTCCAAGCCCACCTGCACAATTCCCTGCTGTGGGTTGTATCCCTGCCTACTTAAAATCAAATTATTTAGCTGAAATCTGTCTAGAGCCCCTTCCATTGTTCCCTTCCAGAGGCACGTGCAGCTCGGGTGCAATCAGGGGCTGTGTGCACCCAGCAGGCTCCAGACACACCAGTTGCCACTCTACAACCTGCACACACCTCACTCTGCAGATCTGCCTCTTGTTTCTCACATCCCCTCATGACCACAAGGTTCCTAAAACCTGGAATGTTTTCTAGGTATCCTTTACACACAGCATTGTACTAGGGGAGAAGGAAGAGAATCAGATCTTTCTTAAGGATATTGTTTGAAAGCTGCCCAGATTTGAAGCTAGTGCTGCAACACCAAAACATGCCCTTCTTGCAACAGCACTGACAGCCACAAATACTCTTGAGATGTAAGCACATCCTATAGGATCTGTGGACACTAGAGCCCAGCTGTGAGTGTGCCAGGCTACCCAACAAGTTGATTTTAGAACCAGAAGGCTGGGGCAGTTTCTCACCCCCTCTCCCTGTCGATCACAGTAAAAAGAAAAGAAGTCATCAGTACAGCAATGCTGCTAAAATCCACATACCAGTATATCCAGGCAGGCTGCTTTAAGGAGAGTGATCTGGTCTGCAATGGTCAGACTTGTGAAGCCAGGCAATCGCTTGGCAAATTCCACGATTTTAATAATGCACTTTGTTGCCAGTTCACTGAATTTATCCCAGAGCCCCAGGTCCAGTCGAACCCGATGGTCTGCGCTGGAGTTCTGCAAAGACAGACAGAAGGCACCATCAATCAGCAGGGAATGGTTTTTTCAAGGGAAAGCAACAGCACCCCAGTATTCCTTCGAGAAGCACTTGCTATTAACATTCCAGGCATTTTCTGCAGCTTGCTGTTGGGATGAGGCTGGTTTGAAACTTGGATTAATCGCCTGAAAATTCCTTGGATACTTCTCCCTTACTTACCATGGCAGAGGCCATCTGTACAAGGAATACAAATGAACTTAAACATTTCCAAATGTCACTATCATTATTCTTCCTGGCCATTATATAATAAGTGCATTGAGAGAGACAATTTACAGTTGTACCCCAGAAAATAGGAATGAAGAGTGGGAACAACGATATCTGGTCCTGGTCTGGAAAAAGCAGCACGATCTTTGGAACATAGTTTCACATACTTAATGTCTTAGCAAATTATATCTACTTAATTTATCTGCTCTGTGGCTCTGCAAGGGTTTTACAGCTTTTTCCAGCTACACTCCCAGGAATTAAAGTGCCATTTTTTACACAGTGATAGCAAAACCACCCTGTGCACTGCTGAAATGAATGCTACACTCGTTGGATGGTGCATCCAACATACACCCTGCTGCCTCAAATGTCACCAGGACATTCCAGTTGCATCTTGCAGAGATTGTTTCCATACATTTCTCTATCTTGATCCAAAAATCCATAATTTGCCAGGTTGTGTAGCACATCTGAGTTAAGTTTGTGATTGAACTCATGTTTCCACACATTCAGCAAAACCACTTAACACATTGGCCAAGCACCATGTGACTCAATGGTACTGGAAGGTGTCTGATGCTAGTCCAGCAAAAGCTCATCAGTTCAGATCTCCTCTTCACTGAAAGAGGAATTTTACCTGTAAAAATACATTGGTCATGGAAAAAGGTGCTGGCTGCAAGCATAGAAAACCAGAGTTCTAAGTCTCACCTGTGCTTGCTGGCTAACCAAGGAGAAGGGCATCTCCAAGGAAAGGCCCACCCACTCCAGCCAGGCACTTGAGGCAGGCAAGGGAAAATGCCAAGGCTTTCTCCCCAGCTTCAAGGGAAGCTGATGCAGTTAGCTGGCTTGGACTTGCTGCTTAAAGGTAAAATGGCAAATTAACTTTAAAAATGAAGTTAAATAAGAAAGTCAAAAACCTGAAGGTGCACACCTGCTCTTCCCCTCTCTCTCTCTCCTTAAGGGATAAGAAATTAACTTCCAAATTTCTGTTAGAATTTTTATTCTGGGAATTTCCTCTTATTTTCTTTTAAATGACAGGAGAAAAGATAGAAGGAAATGTCTTTATCATCCTAAACCTAAAGAATTGCCCTCAAAATGGCCCAAAACTAATGGGTTAACAGCCATTGTAATGCCCTTTGAAACATTTCTTTTAGCTACAGCAGTATGCATCCCTCAGATTTATTTTATTTCATCCTCAAGGACCTTGGTGAAATACAGTACATTGGAGGAAAAATAAGATCAGGATGTGCAGTCATTCAGGCTGTAATTAAATTTAATAGGCAGTTTATCCAGTTCATAGAAAGATGGCATAGCAGAGAGCTACACAAAGCAGAGCCTAAAGCAGGAAATCATTTTACAATAGGGTATCCATCTGGAAAAAAAAAGAAAAAAAAAAGAGGGTGCATGGAACCAGCAAGTGTGAACAAAATCTTCATCAGTATCAGATGAGGTTACTTTGTCACGCTGCAGCAGTGGCAAAGGGAAGTTTGACATCTCTTCTATTAAGACTAATGCAGGGCCCTGCTAACAAATGTAAATCTCCCTGGCTATTATGCAAACTGGGGAGAAGGGGCAGTTAATAAAATACAAAATAACCCACTTTTTTATGATGCCGGGTGCCAGATTCCTCGGTGCTGGAGCTAAATGTGGTTTACACATTCCCTTTGAGATGCCATCAGTGGGGAGGGGGTTTAGCATCTGATTTGGTAATGAATGCACTTGTGAGTGCCAGGGAAAGCAGCTCCATCTTTTAGCAGGCTTTCTAGGTACATAAACCCCAAACCGACTCAATAGCAATGTATAGGTTGAACACTAAAACACAGGGTTAATAAAATGCACATTAGAAACAGAAACTCTGATTAAATTTGCCTGGGGATCTCCTCTAACCATGCTGTGAAAAAGATGCAGATGCTGTGGCTTTTCCAGAATATTTTCCTGCAGCAGTTTTTTTTGGGTGGCTTTTCCAGGAGCAGCCTTGCATGTTTTTCAGGCCTCTGCACCAGAGCACATATGGTGGAACAATACTGTAATGCACCCTAGTGGCATCTTTATCAGTGGAAAAGCCCAACCTTGCTATGAAATCCAATTAAACAGCCATTTTTGCCACATAAATGGATGCCATTTTTTCCATCCTTTTTGTTTTTTCATCGCAGGCTGCTCTGATCTCCACATTAACGACACGGGATGAGGTACTCACACAATCATACACAGCAGCACAATCCCTCCTGTCTTTAAAATCCACTTTACAACAGCAACAAGGCTCACAGGGGCACTCTGCCCTAATCAGGAACACTTGCTCTGCCTCTTTAGTGAAAGCAGCACTGCACTCCAGTGCCAGGGAGCTCAGCGAGGACCACGGCACGGGGCTCTGCTCACTCCCAGCATCACAAGATGTATCTCTCCATAGATTGATCCACATCCCTCTGCAGTGGCACAGAACAGCCACAGAACTGCCCAGCCCAGCACTGAGAAAAGACCCAGTGCCAGTGAAATGCAAAACCCCTTCACTGCCAGCCAGCCAAGGGCAAGCTCAGGGAACACGCTGCAAGAGGCAGCAAAATCAAAATGATTTCTGTTTTCTCCTCCTTTATCAGCAGGATGGATGTAACACAGCTGTAGACTTCCAAATCATACCAGTCTCCAGGGACAAGTGGTATAGTTACACTCAATTATACTGTAAAGTATGACATCTCCAGAGAAATTACTAAGGCACTCTCTCTTACCTGGATGACAGTAATAAAACAGATCTATTTATGATGGACTTTGGAAATCCATTAGGTTTAAACAGCTTGCTGATTCTCATCACTGGCAGAACTGTGCTTGCCACTGCCCACCAAATCCAACTGCTAAGTCAAATGACCCAGGGAATTTAATACAAGTGCTGTTCTCCCATTATTTCAAGTAGACTTTTATTAACTATGCAAAGCACGGTAATTATTACAGGTAGGGGCACTTCTTTTTAAAGAGCAGATGGGTAAGAAAAACCATCATTGAAAATGCTTATCCAAACCCATTCCTGAAGAGGTAAAAATACACAATGGGAGGGGGAAAAAAAAATCCCCATGTAAGCCTTTCCTCTGTGAGATGCAGGCTGCAAAGCTCAGGAGCAGGAGCCAGATACACAAGTCAAATGTCTGAAGAGATTTTATGACTATCTCTGTGAGGTCTTTTTTACTCTTGGACCCTTATTCCAGCCCCAGTGGTACTTGGTACAGACAGACCAGCTTCATCCACTCAGTACTTGGGAGCCCAGGTGGTCTCACAGAGGGCTCTGAAGTTCCAAGAGACATAAACTCATCCTGGGAGTCAGCAGGAAGCCAAGGCTGAAGGCATCACTGGTGGGTGTGATATGCAACAAGACCCTCTCCAATTTCATCCCCTTGGATCATTTCAAGAGGTAAAATATTCATGACACTTAAGCATCCAGTATCTAACGTGAGCACACAGGTGCCCAGGTTTCTCTTTCAACCTTGGCAGTCACCATCAGACCAGCAGCTCACTCCTCAAACTCAGAGGTAACCCAACACGTTCACTGCAGGAGCTGTGCCAATAAACTGCTCTTTGGGCACAGCCAGGCTGTCTGCAGGGCAGCCTGGGAGCAATACTTACTGTGTACCATAAAAAAGCACCCTGCTTGCTAGGACATGGAGTACTGATGCTCCACAGGGATTTACCTAGGTCATTCCCTGAGAAATCAGTGTTTCAGTAGCAGAGCAGAAAGAACTCAAAACCAAGACTCTAAACAAGAACTAACACTTATTTTTTACCAACAATTTCATTACTGCTTTTGCAAACTTGAGATTGAATTTTCTCTCTGACATCAGTAAATATCACTGACCTTCCTTGCATTTAGTAACATATACATGTCAAAAAACACCCCATTATTTCCCTGCCTCATCCTCTGGAGAAATTCCCCCAGTACTGAACTGCTTGACAGGGGGTTGATTATTCATTTCTAAATTCAGAGTAAGTTTTCTCTCCTCTGTGGTTATTTCAGTAGACTGGAAGAGGAATAACCTGCAAATAAGCATTTTGGGAACTGATTTATTTAGATATTTCCTATCTTCCTTGACCTTAGTAGCTCTGGGACTGTCACCAGTAACCAGCAGCACTGAAGAACTCTCTACACCTGCAAAGTCATAATCTGCTGATGCACAAGCATAGATCACAGCTTTGGAAGTCAATGAATTTCTAATGAATAATGGCATGTAATTGACTGATGGACTCCAGGCTTGTCTCCTGGCTGGATTAATCCTCCAGCCAGTCTCTCATAATACTGCTAAGTAACTCTTACAATTAAGTGCAATTTCTCTTCTTCAGCAGGCATACCTGTGCTGCTTTTTCATGGCCAAGGAAGTGCAAGGAGAGCATCTACTGCATGTTTAAAACATCTGAAGCCCCCAGTGCAAAACTCACACCCTCCAAGCATGGCCAGAATGTGTCACAACCCCCCCTTACCGTGGTGTATTTTCCCAGCTGGCAGAGGGAGGGGAAGGTTTCCTGGTGAGCTTTTCGGATCTTCTCAGTGAGATCATCCAACTCTGCTGTCATTTCATAGTTTTCTGTGGACTCCTGCTTTGAAGGCTCCTTCTTCTTTTTGTTCCTATCATTTCTGACAGCTAGAGAAAAAAAAAAAGAGACAGACCATGTGGTTATTCATATCACTCCATATTGCTTTACATCAAACACTCAAAAATGCTTTTATTTCAAACATAGATTATTTTAAGTAGATATAAAAATGTTATATGCACAAGCTTAATTACTTAACTGTAAGAATTGAATGGGTAATGATGAAACCAAACTTCCATAGGTGCCTGCTGTGGAAGTGTCTACCTGCCAAGAAAGTCTACTGCCAAGTTCACCTGCACTGGCAGCTTTGTCAGGTGGGATTTTTTTCCTTGTATCACTATAGGTGTGCATGGTGCAGTCCTGTGCAGGGTGCAGTTGGTGTTCTATTAGAGAATCATAGAATGTCTGGGTTGGAAGGGAGCTCTGGAGCAAATCCAGCCCAACCCCTGCTGAGAGCAGGGACATCCCAACTAGAGCAGGCTGCTCAGAGCATCCTCGACCCCACCTGGGATGTCTCCAGGGACGGGGCCTCCACCACCTCCCTGGGTACCCTGCTCCAGTGGCCACCACTCTGCTGGGAAACAACTTCTATTGGATGTGAATGTCACCAGAGAGAGACAGCAACTGTCTCTCTTCTTCAATTCCTCAGCATGGAAGACACGAAACCCACGCTAATAAAAGGTCCAGCGAGCAAAAGTTATTTAAAATGAAAGTTAAATGGGAAAATAGTAAATGAAAGAAGATGAAACACATTAAACTCAAGATCTGAAGATCAAAGGAGAAGCACAAACACTTGAAAAGAGGAAGAATGGCAGTGAAGCCATCTGAAGTTGCTTGCCATCTGCTCCTGTGCTCAGATCAGCCTTCTACCTTCCCCCGGCCGTGGGGGATGAGTGGCAATCTGCACGGTGCAGCACTCGTGCTGTAATTGATTTCCCACATCTTTGTGTTTTGTAATAAAATATGACAGCTGCTCCATCACCATGCTGCTCTTTGTTCTTTTAATGAAAAGAGCTTAATTTTACACAACGTGCCCAGGAGATAAGTCTATGTCCACGGCATTGCCAGGACTTGTGAGTTTTATCAAAAGGCTTGTTGTTAGCTGAAGAGAACGTCTTAAGTGTAACCAGATGCAGGAGACTTTGCTCCAAAGCCAAGCAAAATCAACCCCTCTCCCCAAACACTCTGTGTCAATATTAAACACCCCGAAGACTAAATGTTATTGGACAAATAAGCCCAATCCTAACATTCCCTCAAACCTTATGGTATTTAGAACAAGGCTCTAAACTCCGAGGGTGTGGCCGGTGGGTTTGGCACCTGGGGAGCAGGGCTGGGGAGGCTGGATGGCCAAAGAGCTGCTGGTTCTCATTTACTCCCCAGAAAGTGCATCTTGTGATGCAGGGAAAAGGGCAGATTCCCAGAGCCATCCCCAAGGCAGCTCTTGAGGAGAAGAGCGGGTTCCTCAGGCCCATCTCAGTGGCTCTGTTGCTGCTTCCCACGTGGCTGTGCACCACAAGTCATCTTAAAGGTCTCTTCCAACCAGATGATGCTGGGATGATTCTATGATCACAAAGAGCATTTCAGGGGGAAGAAGAGTGTCAGTCCTGCCTGACCTACAGGATCTGCTTAAGAACAAATGACACACAGTTGGATTTGTTTTCCTCAGGGTGTCCTTGTTGAGATGACATTAAGAGCAACATGGTAACATGGTTGGGATGGGACAGCAGCAGAGTCAGGAGCACCTACAGAAATAAAGTCCTGTGTGTAGCAGGAACAAGGGGTTGATTCAGTGGCTACTGTTGCTTCTCCACAAGGTCATTAGGCTTGTACTCCATGTGATGCCAAGGCTCTGCTTTTCTCACTTGAGGTTTGACTTTGCAAGTGTGAGAACTCCGACCCCAATCCAGAGGATATTTTCAGGATGAACTTGACTTTTTACTGAGCAGCCATGCACTGAAGTCAGGCATGTGCTTTTCTGGATCAGGGCTGGGACTGAAGCCTGACCTTGAACACCACCAGTCCTGGTGTCTGGAGTAAGAGAAGACTCAGAGGAGGCTGGGAAGAGTGGAATGAAAAGGTACCTCCTTGTGAAGATTCAATGCTAACAGTGTAGTCAGGGTGGGCATAGGGCACTGGATCCCCACCTTCCTTCTAATATTCCCCTAAATCCAGTGCCTTCATTTCTTGGCTGAACCCCAGGGCACAACACATGTATAGTCTATGGAAAAAAACATCCAGGCCAGACACTTGGATCTGGAGTGCTCCAAACTGCCACCCCACTCCAGAATTAAATCCTAATTGCTGTTGCACTTAGGAGACAAAAGAGCTCCTTAGAAAATTCTGTAAACCCCTACACAACTGCAAGGAGCAGTAAGCCCTGGTAATAAAGCCTCATTTACTTACTGCATTGTGAGCTGATTGACAAATTTGGCAAACACAGGGCCCCAGCAACTACTTATCTCAATAGCTTTGATCTCCTCGTGGAAGACAAACACGTTATTTAGGCCAGTCTGTGTAGGAGCAGCTGCCAAGAGGTCCCAGAGCCCAGGAGAGGAGTCCAGCAGGAACTGTGCCACGCTCCTGTGCTACCCACCCTGAGCAGCTCTGCACAAGTCCCTTCCCCTCTGAAGCCCACCACAGGGGCTGGGAAATCTCCACCACCAAACTGAGCAGAACTAACACATCCTGAAAACTAAGAAGAGTTTTTGCCCATTTTTACCTTTTTTCTATGGTTCTGATAACCCCTATAATAGTGATAAAACCTGAGTAATATTTCTCTTCTTACTTTACATACACTTTTTATATTTCCTACATTTGTCTTCACTTAAGACTGCATCAGACGTGGCAGTTTTTCTATATTCCCTGTAACATGAAGCAATAAAGTGCTGACAGATCACACCCAGGCTCCAAAATATAAAGAATTTCAATAACGTTGAACTATTGTGCAAATTAAACTACAATTCAATACCAAAAAAAAAAAAAAAAAGAAGATAGGAAAATATTAAGACAGCACTACATTTAAAAAAGTTAAATAAAAACATATAAGCACACACATTTAGCCAGTAAATTTAAAAGCCATCACTGCTCTGGGAACAGGAACTGCCACACGGCATGTGGGAAGGGTTTTGGATTACAGCTTATGCTTATATTACATAAATCACACCTTTTTGTATCTTGATCTTTACATGCATATGATCACATCAATCCCCAGTGCAATTCCACTGCCTTTTAATGATGATACAGCAGTGATGAATCTGTGCCAGGGTTAATGCTACCGTAGAAAAGCCAGCTTATGAATTTCATTACTGGGGCACTAAATCCTGCCTTGATGGCAGCATTCTTTAGGAGCTCCTGACAGGGGCCAGGATGGAGGCTCTCCTGCCATTTGGGCAACACTGGAAGTTCAGCAGAAGGCAGATGAGGTGGTGTGTGGAAGGAGATGAACAGAGGCGTGTTCATCACCGGGCCCGAGCACGTCTGCTGCCATCCATCTCCCTCTGGCAGCTCCTGTCCCCTGCACACACATGCCAGGACTTGCTCTTCCACACCCAGAAACCTCCAGGCAGTGGTGAGAGTGCCTGTGAGCTGCAGAAGGCACTTGCTGTTGCCTCAGTTGTGAGGAGCAGCCCCTACCCTCAGCCTGAACATCCTCACTTGTCCATCCGGCCTGTTCTCCTCACTCCAGAGACCACTGCTCTCCTCGGCCACATTTTCCCCCTTCTGACTGGAGCAAAAGCTGCAGGAGGGAAGGATGCATTTTTCAAGAGAAGCAGGGCCTGCTGTAGATGAAACCAAGTCATGGAAATACACAAATGGTTTCTCTCAGAGGAGCTGAGAGATCTCATTTAATAACCACGCAGCGATTCTCCTGCTTGAGTGGGATCATTTCAAGCATGTTGTAATGCTGGGAATTGTCCAGTCTTAAACCCAAGCCTCTCAGGTCCACCAAACTTAGTCACTGCTTGGCCTAAGAAAAGTCTGGGATCCAGCCCCACAGATTCAGGCAGTTTCCAGACAATCAGGTACAACCAAAAAGTCGGGGTCTGTGCTGCCCTTTGCCAAAGGTGGCACAGTCCTGGCTGGGGGGGAAGAGCCTGCAGCTCACAAGGCAATTCTTTCAATTGCTTGTGTAACCTGTGCTTCCCCAGATGTCCAGAAGATATTTAGACAGCATCTTTCATCTATTATAATGATTAATCAGCTACAAATTCATGACTTGAAATGCTATGGTTACAGTTTTGCTTCTTGGAGATCCCCGTGACCTTTGAATAGCTCTGAGTACTAGTTAACTGGTTTTGTTCCTGTAGCAACAACTACTAGTGTTTCCAGTCAGTTTGCATTCCTGTAAAACCACACTTCTCTTGCCCCTAAATATTTTGGAAGTTACTTGTTAAGCTAACAGATCTCCAAAGCACTATAAAGCTCACAGAGCAAGTCAGTAACTGCAGGGCACTGAGTGCAGAGCAGGCTCTCAAAAAGATGCCTTTTGTTTGCAAACACCCACCTGAAGAGAAGCTGGAGGTGAGCTGGGGCAGCTCTGTGCCAACTGTCCCCTCTGGGCAGAGGTTTGTTCTCCCACCTGCACCTCTGGCAACCATCTATCCCTTGCTGAACACCAGGCAGCCAGCACGTGGGCACCAGGGCCGATGCCCAGCACTGCAGCCAGAAGCACCAAAGCTTGCTAGGGTGGGGAGCTGCAAGTCTTGCAGAGCTCCTTTCCACTCTGATTCCAGCAGCAGCTGCTGAGAATTTCCAATTGTGGCAGAAGTGAGCAGCTGTGGGCAATTTCAGGCAGACAGGCACAACATTTGCCTACTGCCACTGCCAAGTCTGATCCATCAGGATGGACACCCGCACAGACCACCCGTCCCCCTGCAATAAACTCTGCTGATGGCAGTGAGCACCAGGCCACAGGGGTGTCCCTCACAACAGCTGCACTGGAAAACTGAGCTCTGGCACCCCCAGTCCTGCTGCTGCTGAGCTGGGCTCTCCAAGCCCATGGACAAAGTCAGCAGCCAGCTGCATCCCCCACGCCTGGAAGCTGGTAGGAGGAGGCACGGAGATGAGGGACCTCACAGAGGTTGATTTTCCCACCTCCAACATTAAGGACAACAAAACAAGTCTGAAAGCAACACAATCACACTTGATAGATACACCATCCATTGACACTGGTAAGACTCCATGCAAGGCAACCACAAGCATTCAAGCATGCAGAACACCAGGCAGTTATACACAGATTGTGTTCCTAGGCTGTGATTTCCAGGTGAGAGAATGTTTTCTTTTAGGCAAGACTGCTTAGAACAAATCCCATGCCAAAAGTCAGCTTCAACTCGTGGAGAAGGGTTGGAGCAAAGCACGTTTCAAACAGAAACCTCTCATTTCTGATGGGCAAAGCCAGTAATGAGTGCACAGTTGTGCAAGAGGCTCGAGTAGAAAACCAAAACACAGCACATATTTTGTAGCTGATTCAGAGAAACCAACCATGTCAGCTGCCAGGTACAAGAAAACATCTCAGATTGGAGATAGTATCTCTCTACAGACCTGTATCCAACCAGCAGAGAGCACAACAAGGATGGAAGAAATTCCTTAAGCACCTGGCAGGCCATCATCTTTCCCCAGGCTGAGAGTGAGCACGTACATCACAGAATCCAGCCCTGCCTAGTGAGAAACAACCTTCAGCTCTGGAGAACATGCCCTGGGCAGAGCCCCAGGAACCTCCATCCAACTGTGGGGGAAAGAGGAGCTGTCCTGTGAGCTGGTTCAAAGAGGACATTGTCCTCTGAGCTGGTTCTTCCAGACACTAGTGGCATTTTATTTTTTATTCTGTTTTTTTGGACAAAAGTGGCTCTGAACTCTACCTGTGCTATTCATTGCATAATTGCTACGTTTTATTAGAAATATGATCTGTTATAAGTCTGAATGTGGTAACTGAAATGACACTGAAAATTAGATTATTCTGATTATTAGAGAAGTGAGCAAGGTACTAAACATTTGTAAAGCCAATAATCAATCAGCGTATCCATCCGAGCGCAATAAAATCAATCAGGACCTAGTGCGTTTAAATCTAATTTTTTAAGCATGACATTTTCTTCTCAGTTTCTTTTTTAAATGTCACCCTCTTCTACAACAGTGATTGATTCTATCCCCAAGGACAGTTAACTCCAACTGATTTATTCATTGCAGCGAGCTCTCGTACCCACAGTCTTTTCTAAATATCAAATTAATGACAACAATTCTGTTTTCATCAACGTGTAGGATTGGGAAACACAGGCTGGTGGAGTCAAAACAGCAAGAAAAGCAACAGTCATTGAAATTGGCTCAAATTCCAGGCACCTTTTCCATAGGAAGCAGTGCATTTTCATGCAGAAAATGGTGGAATTGTGTGTCCTTACTGTTCTCTCTCCCCCCATAAAAGAGAAGGCCAAAGATTTGCTTGTTTCAGACATAATTCATTCAGAAATGTTTCAGTAGTGAACAATGAATCACTAGCTACAGGGAGTCTGTGAGTAATTACCTGTGCCTCCAAAATAACCTTATTAGGCTATTCTAAGTATAGGGGAGACCTTTGCTACGTGTAGCCTCAGGGCTTCTCTTTTTTCATTCATGCACAGGGGATTTATATGGTTCTATCCTATTATAACTGGGGAAAGCAACACATCTCCCCTTTATGTATGAGGATAACTGCAGGGTTAATATATCAAGAACTGAGTTATAAGAACAGGTTTCATTATATGAATGAATGATACAAATGGATGCTCTACAGCTTTATTTAACTGGCCTGAAACTTGATCTGTGGTCTCAAGGATTCCATCAGCCTGAAAATTTTTATTTTTGACATGAAATTTGGCACCTGCTATTGTCAAATCCCTGAAATATTGGTGGATGGAATGAGCAGAAAAAAAAAAAAAAGGAGTTTCTAGTCCCTTGAAGAAAAACAATACTAACTGAACTTCAGATGTAGGACTAAAACTGGAAAGCCAATGCAGAAAAATAGGCTGAGAAAAATACTCCTGGAAGAGAACTGAAAGGTATGGCTTAGGATTATTTTTTATTTATTTTAAATTATTATTTTTATTATTTTACTTTACTATCATTTAAGATCATTTTGTTTTTTCCCTCTTTTAAGACCTTCTGAAGTAAACCCAGCATCTATCATACTCTGGATATCTAGACCTGACAACCAAAAGCTTGAAACCACTGCCCAAGGAAAAAAAAGGGGTTCTAAAGCTTGAATGTTGCAGGAGGCTCTATGAAGTGCTTCAGCAAGAAAAAAAACCCACCCAAAAGCTCCTACACTGGTGCATGAATCCACCACTCATGCCTACCTTGCTAGGCTACAGTATTTCTGGGCTGGTTCAAGTTCTGTGGAACATGCCCAACAAGGAAACAGCAGCAACTGCCCCAAGAGTGGAAACCAGGACTCCAGAAATACAAAAGAAAACACCACACCTTCCTCCCCACCCCTCCAAGCAGGTTCTAAGAACAACTCAGAAATGAAGAAGCTGCAAAACCAGAAGGACAGCAAATAAATGGACCACACTGGAAGAAAACTCAGCGTGTAGCTGCAGGTGTGGGCAGGCAGGAGAGGCAGCAAGAGCAGCAGCTGAGGCAGAGCTGTCCAGGGCAGCATCTACCAGGGGCTGAACCAAGAGCACACTCCTTGGGCTCTTTCCCACACAGACATAACCTCGAGTTACTGCATACACCCAGAAATCCCCCTCTGTAAGATGGAGCATCTCCAGAGGCAGGTCCCACAGCACCCCTGTGCCTCTTGCTGGTGAATTAATCTACCCTTCTGTTTTCCCCTCCTGGTTCATGCCCTGCCCCATCTCTCTCTGTTCTGCATTAAATCAGTCACTTTCTTGAACAAACTGTGTTCACTATCTGCTGCCAAAATCCCAGTGGATTCACTGGTAACTTCTGTGGCACTCTAGATAAAATTCTGCATACAGCTGGTTGAGCTGAGGTACTTTGGGGAACAGGAGGGCAGTTTCTCTGGAATTGCAACGTCTTAACACATCAGTGAAAAAGATGCAAGGCCACAGACACAATGTAATCCCATTTTCTTGCAGATGAAGTGACCAGGTGCACATAACAGCAGTTGAAAAAGACTTCTAAACACCCATCCTGAGATTAAATATCTGTTTAGCTGTAATGCATTTGTTTTACCATAGCCTGGGTAAAGAAAGAAAAAAAATAAATCCCTAAGTTTCCAGCTCTGAACTTCAGTCAGAAATCACTAAGAGGCCATTAAATCTGTCTCATCAGATTTCAGCTCTTCAAGTGCCCTTTTGAGCTGCCTTCTCAAAGCACCTGCCCTTTGGAGCTACCATCTCAAAGCCTGCTACACTAACTCTTCAGAGATAACGGATTACAGGTAAAAATATCCTGAGCCTGACCTTTCTCTGCAGGGTCACTGAAAGGTAAATCAGTCTACTCATCTAAAGATACTCCATTAATTTCCCTTAGAAGGCATGCTTAGCACGATGCCAAGCAACAGGGAGAAGCTGGGGTTATCCTAAGGCACTGATTCCATCTGTTGGGCATTATCCAGGGCTGCTGGTGGGCAGGGAAGTGCACGGCCACAGGCTAAGACCAGACACCCCACTCTATTCCTGCCTGGACTGGTGCACTTTGTACACCTCACCCTGCTGTGGCTATTTTATCTCTCACCCTGACGTGCACAGGGGGATAAAAATATCTCTAACTTGCTCAATACTTCATTGGAAAGCTCCATACCATGACAAATTGCAGCCTGTTTCCTGACAAAGCCATTAACAGCCTCCTTCAACAGGACAACTTTCCACAGTAAGCACATTCATGGAATGTAATGAATGGGTTTCAGCACTGGGGCAGTTGCTGGTTATGTGTGATGGAGTAGCAGACAGCAAATGGGAAAGCTACCCAAGATACATAAATAAATACATTAATAGATACATAAATAAAGGAAGTGAGCTGGAAGACCCCTTCCCTTTGCTCACACCAGGCCATTTGGTACCCAGGACAATGGCTTCCCAGAGGGAATAGCAGAAGCTCAGGGGTGATACCTGTTATTATAGCTGGTTTCATGCAGTTTGGCTTTCCCCAAGCAGGGTTCAACCCTCCCTTGTTTAGCAGAATTACCAAGAACAGCCCTTCAAGACTTCTCACCACTGCTGCTTCTGTCTTCAGTAAAGCCCTGCCAGTGTAAAACCACAGCAGCCTCGTGGGAGATGGGCTCTGCCACCTGCCTCTGCGGATGGATAACACCTCATCCACACCCCAGTTTCATGTCTTTTGTTTTGCCCCCGAGGCTGAACTTCACATTTGTACCTCCCAGTGCCTTGTGCAATTGTGTAAAGGTGCAGCAAAGTGAGAGAGCTGCCAACTGCCAACACGTCTGCAGAGGCTCCGCGTGTCACCTCCCGCCAACAACCCAGCTCATGGAGGAGGAGGAGGAGAAGGAGGAGAAGGAGGAGGAGGAGCAGTTGTGCCCAGGGTGCTTTAAGAAAGGGAGCTGTAGTCTTGATGAGCAGCCTCAGCAGCTTGCAGCCCCGGCCTCCCACTGGGCTAGGGATAATAAAAACAAAGCAATAGCTCAGCTACTATTGACCCAGTGCTCTGAAGCTAAGGTGGAAGACACTCTGTTATGAGCTTACAGGAATTCCTCCTAAGAACAAGGCAAATGAAGATCAGGAGGGTATTTCCAGCTCTCAAGGTGCCAGGGTTGGCCCCTGAAGTGGTGGGCAGTGGGGACATGAGAGTATGCAGCTCCACTGCCATGCTCAACCTCCCTGCCTCCAGCTGGAGCTGCCACTGAAGGACCTGCTCCTCCAGGAGAGGCATTCCAGGAGCAAGAGAAGGGAAGAACTGTATTACTTAACCAGGTGGACCTAAAAGCAGCACAAGAACAGCCAAAAAATGCCCTGTTTACGCCTCAGAGTGAGGTGCAGCCCAACACAGCTGGTGGGCATGCATCTGCACCTGCTGGGGAGCCTGGTCTGCAGCCAGCTCAGGCTTATTCATTGCCAGCACTCTGGCATTAGAGCTGCTTTGCCATAACACCACCAGGAAGGCTTCATCAAGCAGGAGCAGAATGTGCTCAAACTCTACCATGGCACCTCAGGGCTCCGTGGAGTGGAGTTTGCTCCCTCTCCCTTCCCAAAAACTGAGCCACTGGAATGAACAACCTGCAGATTGCTCTTGGGGTGGGGTACTTTTTCTTTTTAAGACTACATTGCCCTGTTTTCACAAACTGTAACCTAAAAAGAGTGAGGTTGGGGGGCTTCTTTTACTTCCCACCTGCAGGATTTCAGGAAGGCAGAGCGGAGCCAGGCAGCAGGCTCTGGGAGAGCTGGGCTGGCAGCCCTGCTGAAGATGAGACAGGTAAATAAGTTTATTCACTTCCAGCTCTAGTGCCCACCCCGAAATGTTAGACCAGTGAGCTCAGGGCACTTGCAAAGAGAAATCCTCCCAGGTTTCTCCTGGGGCTGGATGTCCCTTCCCACCCACACAGGGTGTAACTCAGTGGGAGCCCCAGCTCAGGCCAGGATCTCCACGCCTGGGACAGCAGCAGAAAGTGCCTGGGAGACAGAAGCTATTTAATAAACACTGCTCACATAATTCACATGCAGAAATACTGCTTTTCATCTCTTCATGCAAGGCCTCCAGTTCTCTGTCCTCCTGCTTTATGTAGCAGCAGAAGCACCGTGGCTGAATGTCTGGGGCTGAATTCCCTTCACACACCTGCAGCCACCTCAGCTGGTTCAGCACTCATGACATCAATCTCTCCACCAGCCTGCACCTAATTACCACACTATGCTGGGATATTTTCTCCTTTATGGACGATGCCAAAGTTCTGGAAAACACATCCCCACTCCTCTCTTGATTTAAGAACAAACTGCTTTCTTGTCTGGGACTTACAATCTGAAACAGCAAGAGTAAAACGAGCAGATTATTTAAGAAAGAAGGCGTGCTAGGAGCTACAGGACTGGCTTAAAGAGCTTAATTCAGCCAGACAGGGTCAAGCAGCAGCAAATCCTGATTTCTCCATAAGATCTTTTAAATATCCCCAGCAAAGCCAGCACGTAACCTTGTTACACTGAGAGCTTTCACAGCACACCAGAGCAGCCTGATGGAGTGATCACACAAGGAGCAGACAGACACTTGTTTCCAGGAAGAAGCAAGATACTAAAAAAAGCATCTTTTTTTTAATTGTAGGTCTGGAAACAAAGTGATTACTGAGGCCTCTGCAACTCCCAGTGCAAGACTCAGTGCACACCAGGGAGTTCAGTTTGAGAATGCAAACAGGCAGCAGGTCATCACAGAGTTAACTCCATAAAGTCATCATTTCTACTTGGATAAACTGACCTACATTTCCCAGACTTCTCTGTTGAAAACAAAGGATGCAAGTTGGACACGAGATGACATCTGAAAGGGAAGCCAAGGGCTGGGCAAGGAGTCTGAATTCAACCTACAACCAACTGAGGCTGGTGGTCCCCAGTGGACACTGCAAACTCCCCAGCACGGGGCTAACTGGCATTACTGGTTGTTTCTACCTCCAGCTTCCCTCACTGATGCTGGTGACAAATCCTTCATGGCCTTCAACAGCATGTGACTGGGCCCTCAACTCATCCCACACAGGTTTGATCCCTCCTTCCAGCTAGGATGGTCTTCTCCCAGACTGGCAAGACTCACTCAAGGCTTTTGGGGAGGTCCTTAGGACATTCCTGGCTGAAAACCACAGCGTGGAGGGCAGGAACCAACGAGGATCCTTCCTGGGCTCCCCCTGGTAACTCCTCCAGAGGATTTTTGCAAATGAGGCCACAACACAACACTGGCAACTCTGCATGTTGGGATTCAACCCAGTGCTAGTTTTCAGGGAGGATCTGTTGTGCTGGAATACCTCCAAGCAGCTCAAGTTCAACAATTTGCCCAGAGAAAATGTTCAATGAAGAGGAAAAATAAAAGTATGCGTAGAAAGAGGCCTGACTCCCCCTCTTTTCTAATCCATCACACAGCATTAGAGATTAAAAACTCATTGAATAAATATATCATAAACTGTTAAGACAGGGTATCTAGTGATTCCTCTTAATTGCCTTATTCTTCCCACACCCTGGTTTCTAGGGAATATTTGTCCAAGTTCCTCCTCCACTTCTGCAAGGCCCATTTACCAGAGGGTTCTCTGCCACCTCATCACCCCAGCCAAGAAGAAATACCCCAAAAACTTAGAGCCTAATACTTCACACCCTGTGAGAGGCAGCTGACATGTTGGTGTGCTTTTATATATGTTCAAGCCTTGCCATGCTTACATTCTAGTAGGAAAAATGTTCCTCATAAACATGTGAAATAAGACTTGGAAAACAACAGGAGAAGTTGCCAAGAAAGGCTTTTGGCTCTCTTTTTAGGACATGCAGGGTTTCAGCCTTCTGCAGAACTAAAGGAACAAAATAAATCTGCTTATTCTCCTCTCTCCCTGTGTACTTTCTTATGGGAAAGGGCTGAAGGGGGGTTCTTTTTCTTGATAAAAACTATCCTCTTGCATTTGTTTGCTTTATTTTTACACTATTTTCAGCTTGGACTTCTTTTCTGGCTGTTTTGACTTAGTAGCAGCACTCACCTGAGGAGGCATTCAAAGAGGAAAAAAAAAAGCAGTTAGTTTCTCTTCCACATTAAAGGGCAAATGGAGCTTCTTTCTTGTAGAAAAATGGACTTCACACCCTTCTGCATGAGACATCCAACTTGAGAGCCCCATCTTGCTCCCTACCCAAGAGGGGCAGAGTTCTGTCAGGGAACAACTCAAATTTCACTCAATCTAATGCTTCATCTTCCAGTATCATAAAAAAAACCCCACCTAGGTGAAATTTCCCAAGTGCTGCTTTTTTGAGTGGCTTTTCCCTGTCATCTCCACTAGACTCAAACCAACCATGTCATGAGTCACCCAGCAGCAGCAGTGTGACAAGAAGAAGAAGGGAAGACAGCCCCTGTCTGCTCAGGAGCAGCTCACACAGCTATGGTGCAGTCAGGGATGCTGAACACACAATTGTGCAGCAGCTCATCACATAAGGACATTCATTTACTGTTGATTTGTCTTCCTGGGCTGCTGCCTCTGGGTTACTAAATGGCTAAAACCCATGCAGTGCCCATTTCAGTCTTCTTCAGACACAGAAAAAACTCTCCTGCATTAGCCAAAATAAATATATTTCCGTTTTAAAACTATTAAAAAAAATCCAATCTTTGCCAGTGGGACACCCTCTAAAAGTACACAATGTGCAAAAGCAAGTACAAGTGGATTCTTTAAAAGGCATACTACTTATAAACTCCTGGAATTCCTGGCAATTCCCATTATTTTCTACCTCTCTTACATCATGCTGCTATTTCCCTAATGCAAACCATAATCAGCTAGCTGGGAATTGAAGCAAAGAAACCAGAACTTTTTGGCTTTTTCCAGGAGAGATGGGCAAGAAGCCAAGGATCTGCAGCAGCACCCACTGCACCAGGGCTGACAGCCAGCAGGAAAGCTGCTGCTGCTGGAAACAGGAGGAGACAGACAGGTGAAAACAGGGTCTGTGGATCCATGGGTGAGTCAAGGAAGGATGACCTCTCTCCTTCAGCTGGGCAGGGTTCTTCACCTGAACTATCTGCTGCTGACAGGGCAGTGAGGAGCAGTGGGAGGCAGGATCCTGGCATCCCTGAGCTGTTGGATGGGCTGCACGTGTGCCTGCTGCTAGAGCAGAGCTGGAGAGACCTGCAGCACTCCTAAAAGCTTGCCCTTATCTTCCAGTATCACTCCATTTACTCTTTGTCATGTTTTAATTCACTTTTCCTATTTCTTTTAATGCTTTTTAAGCTCCAGGCTCTCAAGTTTTACAGTTGTTTCCCAGGTTTACATCCAGTGGGTTCTGCCTCCAAGAAACCACTGCTGGTGGATCACTGACCTACTTAACATGGGGAAAAACCAATCCCAGATGCAACATGCACAGCACTCTTATCTCTTTCCCACAAGTTTAAAGACAAAATACATTTTAAATATGCACTGAAAACGATACCAATGTAATCCACTTTGTTAGCCATTTCAAATGGTTTGTAAAAGTCCTTCCTCAAAGGCTTTCCCTTCAATCATTCATTAACTTGAAGCCAGTTGCTTTGTCCTGTAAAGGGGGAAGAACATGGATTTCTCAGATGTAACCCAATTTCCTAACAGAAACAAAACCAACTCGATGAAAGTCTGTTACCAAAACCATCTCTGGTGCCCCGTGCAGAAGCATGAATAAATCACCAAATGAGCTTTGTCAGCAAAATCTAACTTTATGGGGAGTTTTCAAATTAACATTTCACTTGCTCCAAAGTTTAAAAAAAGCAAGAAAAGTAGGTCAGCATGTTTCCCCAGCATGTCTTTCTGATTCCATTAAAACTGTCTGTCAGATGACTAACCATGCCTGTAATCCAACTAAAAGCATGTTTGCTTTCTGTGGCACTTTTTTGCCAGGGGAAAGGAAGAATTCCACTTATCTTTCACTCTGAAATTCAGGTAAACGGCTTGAAAAGTCAGATAATTTCCTCACATTTACTTACCAAATCCCTTTATTTGGACAATAAGCAACTGGCTCTGGATGCACAGAGCTGGGAAAGGATCCCATAGCTGATGGAATGCCTACCAGCTGTAGGCACTGCCTGCAGGGCTTTCAGCTACAACTTGTTCAAGTCAGTTTCAGAGCTGTCCTCTCATTGACAGATTTGTCCTAAGACTTAGACTGAAGAAGTGGAGAGCTTTCAGCAACGTGCCAGCATGCAAACAAGTACTGGAAGAAGGTGAGATGGAGCAAAACTCTTTCTGCTCTCTTCCAGTTAAAGGAAATTAAAACCCCCAACACCATATGATCTTTTTTTTTTCCCCCTTTGCTAGTTAGTAGAACAGAAAGGGTGTTATTTCTACTGCCTAACTCTAAAAAATCCCCTCCACTTTCCATGCAAGAGCTGAGATTAACTGTTCTGATGTATTTTAAATTGAACACGACACAGCAAGTCCAAGTACAATCAGATCCAGGCTATTTCTAGAGCACAGGGCCAGCATCCCAGCAGGAGGAGCTGCACCGTGTCCTCTGGCTTAGGGCAGGCAGGGCAGTGGAAAACTCCCTCTAACAGCTCTGGGGTGGATGGGAGCCTGACAGCAGCAGAGGGAAATCCACAGACACATCTACTTAGCTAGAGATCTTCCTGGTTTCCCACTGCCTGTTTTCTCTCTTCCACACCATCAGCACAGGGGTTTTTCTCTGCAGAGAGGCCAGCACTGAGCTTTCCTTCCTTGCCTTCTGCAAAGGCACCTCGCCAGTCAGAAGCCATCTGCAGCACAGCAACCAGCAGGAAAAAGAAGTGAGTTTGCAGCTATAAACCATCACAAAGACACAGGCATTCTCACAGATGTCTCTTCCAAGGGGAAGGACCCCCATACATGTCTCCTCTTTCAAGGCACTTGCGGGTTGCTGCAGTTCAGACTTCCCAGAACTCTGGGGAACAATTTACTAGGTTTCTCATGAACCTTGGCTACTGTAGATAACATTTTCAGGTTGGCCTGACAACCAAATAAGACATGTTTAGCCTTCAAGGCTCAGGACATGGGCAATTTGCTCGTTCCCAGGCTGATATTTATCTCATCGACATTTCTCCATCCTTCAGAGTCAACATTCCAAAATAATAATAAAAAAAAAGCATAAAGAAAGGTAGCAGAGAAACCACAAGGTGCCAGTATAGAAAGCAAAAGCCACATGACACAATTAGGAGAAAGAGATGCATCAAAGATGCTCCGTGCCCCCAAACAAGAAAATGATCTGAATGGGGAATATGAAGCAGTGAACTGAGTGCATCAAAGGAAGAATAGAAGCTCTGAAACAAAGCTTTTGAGGTCATGGGATTGGGGTCCCAGCAGTTATGTCTGCATGACCAAGCAAGCATGGCCTCAGCCCTGTGCTTCAGAGCACACAGGCCAGGCAGGGATAAAGCTACAGCCAGATTTCCCATCTGCTCTTGCAGCAGCACTGCCCAGCACAGCACCAGGAGGAAATATAACCCAGGGTTTTTCCTGCTGTGAAAGCAGTTGGGATACTAGAGGAGGCAAAGGCTACCTGCAATGGCAACTTGAATGCACAGACCAATCAACCTTCAGGGATGTCCCAAAACTCAACTGCCAGTCAAGAAATAACAGACAAAAAGCCACAGAAACAATCCCATCCCTGCTCAGTAGCAGCTTTGGAAGAGATGAGCAACCCAAATGCCTTTACTGGGAAGTGAGTGAAGCAAGCATGGGATGATCCCTAAAGAACCACGGAGGTGTGGAGTGCCCAAATGGGAAGTTCTGCCTCCAACTGTCCTCACAGGAGAGCTGTGCATGCAGGGCAGGTGGCACATGGCAGGACCACTGTGGAAACTGGAGCTGCTACCACCCCCAGACAGGCATCAGCCTGACAAAATGTGCACCTTTACCCAAGAAAGGGTTCGGTCAAGTGTGAGGGCTTTGCCAGAGCAAACAGCAGCACCTGTGTCTCTGGAATAAGGTGTAGGAAGAAATCAGACTGTAGGGGTGTTACACTCTGCACTGGCTGTATCAGCTCTGAGTTTCACCAAGGACTCTGTGCTCTCCAGCTGAATTTCTTCCACAGGACAAGATCAAGAGGCATTCAGAAGTCCACCAGCATCTGAGACTTCTTCCACTCTGAAATCACACCTCTCCCAGAGCACAGCCAGGTGCTGGGGTACAAACAACTTTAGAAGTGTCCCAACACTCACACCACCTCCTGTGAAGCCACACTGTAAGAGGACACAGATGCACAGCATCCAGAGGACTGCTGGATGCAGCCCAGGGCTGCAGGGAGCAGGGGTTGTCATAGAGACAGCAGAGAGCAATGGGAAGTTCACCACGGTAGCTGCACCTTGGTGAATAAGTCTTAATGTAACTTCCAGCTGAGGACATGTAATCAATCTCTGGATGAGCTTATTGAAGGAATTCCCTTTATGCTCACTCAGTCCTCAAGAGCCCACAGTGAGGGAAAAGGTTTTAAAATATATAGATAGATATTTTACCACTTTTCAAGCCAAGGCCTACAGCTTCTTTTAGGTTAAGGCAGGGTGGGAGTGGTAACTGGGTTTTTTGGAACAAGAAATGATGTAAAATGTGGAAAACTTGATAAAGACACTTTAAAAAGTATGGGATGAGCAATTCTAGGGCAGCCTGGCAAAGCTGGCCACGTTCAGTGCTGTCTCATGGAGGTGGGCACAGCCCTGGCATCTCAGAGCTGCTGTTGTGTTGGGTTCAGTCACCTCATTCCCTCTCACTGCAAAACAGGAGCTGCCCTGCTGCCTTCTCCTCCTCTGGGCCTCTCTCCTGGCATCTCCCTCCCCAGTGGCATCTGACCCCTGCTTTATCTTCCTGCAGGGCAGCAGCACCCCCTGACCCTGCCTGGGTCCCTGCTCTGGGCTCAGGCTCACCACTTGGGAGGTACAGGCTGCTGGAGCCAAAAACAAGCAGCACAGAGACGGTGCCAGGGGTTGTTTATTGGCCAGCCTTCAATTCTTAGCTTACACAATTTGGGGTTTTTTATGCAAGAAAGGGGGGGAAAAAAAATAAATGTGCAGTGCTAGAGTGGTGTGGTTTAAAGTTACAGCTATCTGAGTAATGCCTGAAAGGCAATGAACAGAGGGAAAAGAGAAATGCAGGATGCTGCTCATATTTTCCCTAACATTTTAGGATAGAAAGATCAGACTAATTACCAAACAGTCTTGAGTTGAGCAGGGTTCACCAATCATGCTCTGCTTGAGGAATTAGGAGAGAATTTACTTAGCTGCATCATGAAAGGTGCCAATAAATTGTTCAGCTGGAGAGTTAACATCATAAAAAATAAAAAAATATTTTTTTTTAATGTTATTTTCTTTAGCAGTTTATTAATTGCTGCCTGAAATACTTTGCTGAAACACAACGAGCTGCAAATGAATTCATGGGCTATTAATCTGCTGTACATGGCACTGGAGGGAAAGCTCATTAGGTGAGTTGATGCAATTACTGCTATTACATAACCATCTTCACAGAACATAGAGTAAATTATGAATAATAACATTCAATCTAAGTTGCTCCTTTAAACGTTAAAGCTGTCAAGTGCAAGCTACACAAAATCAGAGGGAAAGGCTGGAATGCACAAGGGGCAGCCCCCAAAAGGGGCAAAGAAAAGCAGATTTGCTTCTCTGGACACACTGAAGTGTGTTTAACCAGGAGAAACAACGTGCAATGAGTAGAACCCAGTTCCCTCCACCAGGATTTTAACTGTATGGAAATCACTTCCAGCCACCCAGCACAACAAAGCGTGCATTCTATCTGGCAGAGGACAGACTGACACTAGAGCTCTGTGGTTTAAGACCCCTCACTTCACACTGGCTTTGTTCTCATCTTCAGAAGCCTCCCCATCAGTGATACTGGCACCAACTGAGAAAGATTCCAATTTCCCAGCCTAAAAAAAATTAAATACAAACATTCCTATCTGATCAGTAATCCAAAAATCCCACCAGAATCCAACCTTGAAGAATAAAGTAAGAAAATGATCATCTGTTTGGCTTGGACAGAGTTTCCTCATTATCTCTATGCTCAGTTTCCTCATGTCATTGGTATTTTCAGTTTATGTTTCACCTTCAAAGCACAAGATATCCCAGCCCCTCTAAAAAGACTCACCATTTTCACCCCTAAAGACAGAAAAGCTAGTCTCACCAACTTGGAGTGTTCAGAGAGAGGAATCAGTCCCAGAACAGAATTCAGGGCTTTGTGATTTCCACTCTGATATTTAGCTCATGCCTCTTGAGAAAGCAAGGCAAGGCAACTAAGCTGGAATTGATGTCACAGCCCCCAGCCACTGCATGGTATTTAGGCATCTAGTTAAAAATCTAGCCTGTGGCAAAGCAGAAAACAACTCTTAAATCCAGTGCTTTTCTTCTGGCTAATAAAAACACACAGTTCAGTTGTGAGGAAAAGCATCTAAACAAAGATTTCATGCATTCTAATTAATTCACTTTAAAATTACATCAGTGGAAACTGAGCTTCTGAAGTGCAACTAACCAGCCCAGCCCTCCTCTTAGCCAGTCACTGCAGATGGAACTGTGCTTCTCTAAGGAGGCTGAAATAAAGTGAAACAAGCATAAAATAAAGAATACAAACTTAACAGCTCTTCAAGTTCGTGTTTCCTGGTTGCCAACTTAAAGCAGATTTAAAATAAGTAAATAAATTCATCTATTTTTCAGTGGAGAATGTAATAATATCTTCTGAGAAGTATGAATAATGAAATATTACAAGACTTTGAAGTCTGTGACAGAGAGTTAAAGACATTTCTGTGCAAGTTAAACCAGACAAAACCAACAACAGAGCAAAAAACCCTGGATTCTCTCACTTCATGGTAATTCCCCTGCATTCCCTCCCCTCCTCCTGCCTTCCAGAGAGGTTAATTGTAAGCATATTTCCAAATCAGAAGATGGAGTGCACTGAAGCAATCAGGAACAAGAATGCTCTATTGCAGCTCACTGCAGATGGGGTTTATGTCAGTGCAGAGACCTTTCTGCACCACACCCCAAAATGTGAGCTGGGTGAATGTCTGAGGGGGACACCCTGAAGGTTATGAAGGTTGGTGACAGTCCCTGCAGCCTGCAAATCTGAGGAGAATGGAAGTGGAAGAGCTGCTGGGTGAAGCTGAGCAGCTGTGGCAGAAGAATGCTCCATTTTCTTCCCCCTTGCAGCCTGCAATAAATCCAGTGGAGGTTTTCAGGGGCAGGCTTCACCTTACAAATCCTATATCCCACCTTCCTGCTTCAAAGAGCCCATTAGTGCTTGGGGACTGTGCCCAGCTTCCCACATGACCCCTTGCCAGGGTCCCTGCACACGGCCAACACTCTGCTCCTGCCTGACACCAAGGATGGGGCTTCAACATCAGCTGAGGGATCACCTCAAGATGGGCAAAGGTGACTTTCCCAAAGCTCTCCATCCCATCATGAGCCACTAGGAATGGTTCAGAGTGGGGACCACAGCCTCAGCTCCACCTACACTCTCCTGAGTGCTCTGGCATGGCTTGGGCCAGCCACACAACAGCCCCAAACCCCAGTGAAGTGCTGCTGGAGTGGCTGGCTCCAGGCTGCTGGGCCCAGGGACACAAGCTCAGCAGTTTCTGAGGGAGGGGGGATCAGATGAAAGGCAGCAGGGCTTTATTTCAAGCTCTGGTTTGCCCCGTTGTAGGATGATAAGACAATCATCACCAAGTCATTTCCCTTCACACTCTTTGTCTGGTCTATTTGGAGCATAAAGTTTTTGCAACAGCAGCTGCCCAATGAAAGGCAGTCCCTGCAGCAGCAGGATCCAGTTTCCATGGATCTCTGCAGATATGATCACTGGGCAAACAGCTCCACTCCTGCCCCGGAGCCATTCTTGTTATTGACCTCTCCTGATCAGATCTGGGGAGTAACAGAGGGTTGAAAAGAACTTTTTTCCCCCTTACACAAACAAAACAAGCTCTAAAGAAACCCAAATTTGGTGCATTCCTTCATTATCTCACTTCATTCTCTCACAGAGGAAGACAAGACATGCTCAGTGCCCCTTCTCTTCCAAACCACTGTACCTGCACTCTGAAAAACTAACTGAGCACACTGCCTAGGCAGCCAGCTCTCAGCTCCTCTCTGCTGGCTGCAATGCTCATTAAACCCCAAGGAGTTCCATAATCAGGTACTTTTGCATGCCCTTTAAAGGCAGAACAAACCAACACAGGGCTGGAGTGTCTAAGCCCAGGTTATTCTGGGTACTGACATTCTGCTTCACTCCTCCTGGGATCAGACCTTGGGGTTCTGACTGGCAGCTGCCCACCATGGAAACCTGCCCTGTTTTGGGCACTGCTTTTGCTTCCCTATGAGATTTCCCTGGCATTTTTTTCACTGTTGATAGTTTTTCAGATGACTAGTTAACTGGAAGAAGACAGAAAACCAAAATGGGAATAAGGTTCTGGGGGGAGGAAGAAAAACCTCTTTGGTAATTAAAAGCCCACTGAGAAATGTGCCTTTATTTACCTAAACTTTAAAGAAATGGAGTTGAAACCTGGAGACCTGTAGGAAAGGTCAGATAAAAAAATAGTTTTTTTCAAATCTCTCAAGAGATTAAAATCTCCTATTTGTGAAAGGATAACACAGAGTAACTTCAGACCTAGTTCTTAAACCCAGAAGACAAGGCACACTGCATTCAAACTGATGACATTTAGAATAATTTCTCTGTTCCTTTGCAAATGACTTCAACAGAAATGCAGCCAGAGGACATCCCTCACTCTTCTGTTCCCTCTCCAACCTGCTATCCCCCTTCCAGTGCCTGCAGTGGTTTCAGTTCAAGGCAACTGCCAAAGGGCAATTTCACTCTGTTCACCCCAGGAAACAGGCAGAGCAAAACCTTAATTTCTGCTGGCAAAGCTCCAGCTACCCTATGGGAGAAAACAATCCAGCAACTAAAAAGGCTCAGTGAGTCTTCAGACTTCAGACTCAGTAACTTTGGTTGAGGTGTTAGAAATACTGCTGATATTTCCCAATCCTACTCTGATGTCACTTTACAGCATCTAATGAGATTATTTCTTCACGTCAGCAATAAAGTCCTGAAGAATTCAAGGCCAAGAAGCCCTCAGGTGAGAAAAATGTTCCTTCTCTTCCAAACTGCATCATCCTATTCTTACCATGGAAAAAAAAGCTCCATGTGCACAGACCTCTGCCCAAAGCTGCTAGAAACCTGATGTTGGCCCCTGACAATAACCAAGATTTCAGATTTGAGCTGGACACACTACAAAGTGCTCCTGAAAAGGTACCCAGTTCTTCCTCTGCTCCTCTTCCTTTGAGAGGATAGGAAGGAGAGGGTGTGAGAGAGAAACAGGGTGCAACCAGGAGGGACCATTGTGACTTTGGGACTCCTTCAGCTCCTGCCCAAGGATGGAGAAGGGAGTGGGAAGTCCCATGGAATTCAGGGAGGACAAATGCTGAGGATAAGAACTGGTTGAAGTCACTGGTCAGTCATAAAGGTCTCACCAGTATCATTTTTTTTTCCCTCCCTTCTGGTCTTAAAAGTCTCTGCAAGGAAATCCTGTGGGAGAATTTAAGTAGAGTTGGTGTTGTGCAATCTTCCCCCCTCTCATGCACAGGCTACACATTTCTGTAGCAGTTTTTACTGGAACTGACCTACTGAAATCAGCAACACCACTGATAGAGAGAAAAACCCTCAACAATCAAACAAATCACTGCACCAAAGGCTTTGTTGCTACTGCAATCACTCCAATCAGAAAAGAGAAAGTTTCAGAAGCATCACCCTTTAGGGATGTGAGAATGGCTTTTTAAGCTACATTTTCCTGCCTGACAGGGATACCAATAACCTGGAAAAAGAGAAAAATCACAGATTTCTACCTAAATATTTTTAAATGTTAAGTGAAAGGGCACAGCAGAGACTTCTAGAGAAAAGAGGAAAATCCTTGGGGTTTTTTGCACTCTTGGCAGCACTTTTACACTGTTAGGCTTCCAAGCTTTGCAGGTTTGGAAGAGGATTTGGCAGCTTGGTTCACCTTTGGGAGTGGCACCAACCAGCAAGAACAGAAGCTCCAAGGCTGTTGCACCATCAGTTTGAACTGTGGCACAAACTGGTGCTACTGCTACAAGCAGGACCTGTGGCACAAGCACCTGCAGTGGTGTGAGGAAGAGGGTGTGAGGCTGAAGAAGGCTCTTGCCAGCTGCTGGATAGCCAGGGGGAAGCCCTCATGAGCTGACAGGGACCCCAGCAAAGCCACAAGGCACTCTACAGGACTGAGACCAAGCTGAAGACACCAGTGTTGCCCCAGGAAGCCATTCCTGGAGCAGATGGGACATAATCCAATCTTTAGCAAGTGTCTGTGGGCTGACTCTAGGAAAAGCTGGCAAAATCACCTCCCTGGGCATTCTCACCCCACCCAGGCAGCCCCTGGCACTCAGAGCTGCTAACTGACACCATTTAGGCTGCACAGGTGAGGACTCAGAAGCTTCTGAAGTCATGATGTGAAGTTGTTTAGATATCAGCTTCAATCACATTAATGACACCCCATTCCTCTCCCTCGGGAATGCCACGCAGACACGGGGATAGGACAAACAAGCAATTGTTTCTGAAGACAACTTACATTCTTTGGACATTCCCACTTCAAAGCACTTCTGTAGTCTGCAGTACTGGCAGCGATTTCTGGTGACTTTATTGATGACACAGTTTTTATCTCTGTGACATGTGTAAACCATGTTCTTCTGGATACTCCTGCGGAAAAAGCCCTGCAATCAAGAAAAAAAAAAAAGAAATCAAATAAACTTCTGAGCCTCACGTAACGCTCAGAGAAGTTGCTTTAAAATAACAAAATAAATTCCAAGTTATGGCAGCTTTAAAGACTCCATCCCATTATAAATTAGTGCTGTTTCTTGCAACATAAGACTATCTCTTAAATAAAACCTAATTAGATAATGCAACCTAAGGCCAAAATAAACACAAGCAGAACAGCATTCAGGAAATGAAGTCCTACATTTGCAAAACTCGAACACAAAAGTTTTGGGCTCATGGCTGGAGTAATGAGTTGGGTAAACAAAAGCCTTCCTAACAGATCCATTTGGAAGTCAAACAACCAACAATCAACTCAACCTCTCTCAGCCTCAAGGCCCCATCTATTTGAGACTGAAAGCTGCATGTAAAAAGAGAAATAATTTGAAACCCAGGACTCTGAGCTGCTGGAACTCCTACAGCAATTAATGAAGCTTCTGCAGATGGAAGAGTTCCAGCATCAGGTTATTGAGTTGTGAACTTGCAAAAGTTGCCAATTACAGCATTTTTTTTTTTTCCTTATTCAGATACAGCTGTGAAAATAATCAAGCAATTACAATGATCTTGAAGAGAAATTAAAGAGAACTAAAGGTCTGCTTTGCACTTAAGGAGCACTGGATTTCTCCTTCAGCAAGTACAAGAGAGAAAAGCAGCCATAAAAGGTAAGGTCAGCTGGCACAGAAAAAAGGCAAACACCAAGTTAATTTCTTTATCTGCACTAAACCCCAAGCTTTAGATAATATCATAGAATAATGAAGAAAAAAAAAAAAGAGGATTACTTTAAGTATTTTAGAGCTCAACCCACAGATACTCAGTGAAAGCATTTCTGCAACAGACATTTGGAAATTTGACAGCACTATTTAACCTTCTCAGAGCTTGAAAACCATTGCAGTGCAAGCACCAGGGGCAACTTCCAGTCAACATCAGGGCAGGATGGAAGAACAGTCAGCAACTTCTTTGTTGGAGGGCTTGAGAGGTTGAAACTCTTCAACCAGCTGCATGTTGCACCCCACAGGGAAGGGTTAAACTTGATGCTGCAGCTGATACCCTTTGCCCACCAGGTATCTCTCTAAAGATGCAATCATGGTGAGCTGTAAAATGGGCTCTTCTAGAGGCAGGCACCAAGATGGTTCAAAAGCCAAAAATCCTATTGCTCAGAGTTCACTGGGAGAGTTTCTGGCTGTATGGCTGGGGAGGGGTGGGGCAGCACAGTCAGCAAGGGCTGGGCATGAATTCCTTGTACACCCAACATGCTATAGATGCTCAGGAAAACACCTCCAGTTCACTCAGAACTAACAATGCCTCCTCAACCACAGAACCCTTGGCAATAGCTTTCCACAGCTCTTGCACGGGCAAGCCTCATCCTGCTCTTCTAAATCCTGGTTTAGAAAACACTTAATACTACCAGGAAAGAGGTAAAGAAAGGCTCCTCCCTTCTTTCTTTGCTGTCTTTCAGCTACGGAACCTGGAAGAGCAATTTAAAGTCTTGCAGCCAATTCAAACCTTTTCAGTTATCAATAAGATTGCTATATTATATTCCACATATAATAAATTGACATTTTCTTCCTGGAATTACTCACAAAAAAACCCCAAAACACAGTAAAATGAACTTCTGTAAAGCATTCTGGTGACAAAAGGTATCTTATGGCCCTGCTCAAAACTAAGGACATGCTTCTCACTCCCCAAGTGCTCTTCCCTAAGGCACCACTGGGATATATATCCTGGTGACAGCAAGGCACCACAGCTTGTATGGGAATCAACTCCTAGCACCTACTGGCTCTTGGAAAATAATCTACTACTTACTGTAATACATTCACCTCCAAGGGAATCTGTTGGGCTGAATATTTACATGAGCAATTTTTTATGCAAATTTCAGCCTCCTGTCCAAATTAACACCCTGTGACAGCAGATGAGACACTCCTGTGCCAAATCCAAGCACAAGTGATTCTTTCTTTGTAATTTAAAATGCCTTATGAATAAAAAATATAATAATTCTGTAAGACATAAAGCATTAATGTCATACATAATTGGTTTTGATAGCACCTACAAAAGTACTTGAATTTAAAGCAAAGAAAGATACTGAAGGCCTATCAGAAACAGAGATTTGCTCTAATATTCCTTTTATCCACAACTTTTGAAAGGAACATGGATCTTGTGGTTTTGTGTTAGCGAAGACAAACAAAGCTTTGCAGAAATCACACTTCTGAATTAATTCAGACCTTCTGAGCTGCTTGTGTTGGCATCATTTCCACGGAGCATTTCGGACAAATATTTCCATTTTTAATCTCATCTTTTCTGTGCACCATGCCACGCTCCTCCCAGGCCCACCAATCTTGTTATCTTAATGGATGACAGATAGAGTATCACTCTGACCATGCCACATTAGGCGTCCTCATTTACTGAGTGCAAGGAAAAAAATGCTGAATATAAATTATTCAGAAATCTATTGTATCAGCGTGTGTTCTCTGAGCATTCACCACTGGCAGAGCAGACAGATTATTTTTCACTTTTAATTGTGTTGATATCTTATCTGCCACACTGAAAGCAGAGAGTGATACGTGAAACTATGTAGTAAGCAGCAAATAAACCCAGTTTACCAGGTCTATTGCTTAGGACTAAACAACCTATTTAGTCTAACTTCACCAATGCAGAAAAACCCACCTCATCCCACTCACCACTTGTTTTTGCAGCACTTGCCTCAAGATCAGAGAGCTCAGTGTAGAGCAGCAGTGCTCACCGGGAGTATTAATGACTTCAGTAATATTTTGAATGCCATTATGCCACTGGCTATCCGAATACAAAGGAGCTCATTAAGGAGGAGCCCTCAAGATAATGTGAAGTGTTTAAGCTTACAGAAGTCCTACAGGATTGTTGGCTTGAACCCCTGCCCTTCCATATCTGATAGGGAATCTATATGACTCCCTCTCCTTTACTGTCCAGTTGATTTTGGCAAGTGGGGTTATTTAGAGCTCAAGTTCTGCACAAGGCATGAAGAGACGGATCATTTGATCTCAACGACGTCTTCAAAATATTTTGCCAGCGTCGGGCATGCCAAATCTTATTTGCAGATGTAGTAAGCAGGCTTACAAGCTGAAAACTGGCACTGAGAGCCAGGGACAGGCCAGTGGGCAGGGAAGGGCTATTGCAAACTCAATGTGTTTGAACAGCCTGCTTGGTTCATCTGGCTCAGCTTTGATTACACCCAAACACAGGCCGCCAGCAGATTTTGAGGCCATTCTTTTGTAAATCTGCAAAACAAGCTTCCAAGTGAAGTGCATTGCTACTTTGCCCTAAAAGAAACAAAGGAGTAGGAAGGAGTTTTCTGTGGTGCAGTTGATCAGTCATTTATAAACCCTGGCTGAGTGAGCTCTGAAGGGAAAGATAAAAACCAGTAACAAGTGAGAAGAAAATCCACCTCACAACATATCTGAAACCTCTGCCTTAGCTTGATTCTGAAACAGCAGCTGTACAAATACTTACTTTTTCTACAAAACAAATCTGTTTGTGATGCATAGCCTCTTTTCAGTCTATTTTCATCACCCTCTATTAGTGGTGACCCTGTAAAATGCTCTTGGGCTAAGGTAAGGACCTTGTTTCTGCTGGAAAGCATCAAGAGACATTTCAAGTCAGCGATGAGAAGAGCACAAAAAACTTCTTTGTTCTCAGTCCAGAGAACTGCTCATGAGCTGAATGTAGTTTTCAGTGTTTTAATCCCAGGTGTCAACAGTCAGCAAACACAAAACTTCCTCACAAAGTCCTGGTAGGATCAGTGCTCAGGTTAGGCCAGCCACACAATGAAAATGAGGAATATTTGCTCTGCTTGGCCTCAGTAACAGGCAAACCCACGACTGGAGTTGCACAGAAAGGTTTGTTAAAGGCCTAAAAGCCCCAGCAGTGCTGTTCGGTGACTGTAATACAAAGCAAGCCACAAAATGGCCGCCGGCAGAACAGGAGGCCTCAGAAGGAACGAAAGCTGCCAAAGCAGCTATCTAAACGGAAGCTCAAATGAGCACATTCCCAGTTGCACAGCACTTTTCCGGGATGTCTGCACTGTCCATCACGCTTTGGAAGTCACAGTTTGCAGCATAAACAAATTAATTGTCTGACATTGTGGCTGGAAACCACCACCGGCACAAAATGGAAGCAGCGACAACAATGAGGAGAGGAAGGCCTGCTGCCAGGAAGCAGGGAAATTGTGCTGATGGGGTGTGTGGCAGGGCAGGACAGGCAGAGCTTTGTCAAAACAAACGAATAAATGCTGGGAAATGGCAAGAGATTGTAGAAAGCACCTAGAGATGGCAGCTGCCTGGCAGCAGAGTGGCCAGGCACCAGCCCGCCCTGGGAAGAGCTCAGGGTTTGCCTGTCCTTGCTGTGACTTCCAGCAGAAATTCTCTACTCACCATCCACATTTCCCTGCTGTGACTTCCAGCAGAAAGTCTCTGCTCACCATCCACATTTCCCTGCTGTTGCATCCAGCAGAAATTCTCTGCTCACTATCCAGGTTTCATCTTGTCTAGCTCTTTATTCTAGAGGTGAAGAGCTGCCATAACCATCCATGGCCAAAGAAATCTGACTTTGCTATTGAAACCAGGCTGCTTGTTTTAGATTTTTTTAATTATTATTTTTTTAAATCAACAGAACTCAAAACACTTCATATAAACAAGCAGGTGTTATCCCACATCTCACACACAGTAATACAGACCTGTGGACCTCAGAGCAACTCACTAAGGGGATAAAAAGGCCTATTCTCCTTTTGTTATTTTTACACAAGTGGAAACATTCAGAAGGTTTGAGTGTTTTCTCAAGGCCCAGAGCACAAGGGAGAGGCAGATGAGGAAGGTGCCACCCCTCCCTAAGCAACAGAATGGGGACAATCATTTATAACTGCAAAACAATTATCCAGTGAAGCGAGTGGGACACACTAGATAAATTCTCATCATTTTTCAGATTTAAAAAGTCTTGTAGGACTTAGAGAACAAGAAAAAAGCCCCAAACAATTTTGATGACAGAGCTTGAAGGAAATTATTCATGGGGTTACTGATGCCATTTAGTTATTAGCCACCGGTGAGGCTGGAAATGAATCCTCTTTTTCATGGTATCCCACATTCCATACAGCGTGACCTAACGTTAAAAACAATCAAAACAGGGATTTGGATATTTTTTTCTGGGGAGTTTGGAACACCTCTGCTGTCCAGCAGGCAGAGAGGCTACCAAGGTGGGGGGGAGATGCATCCCATCAACTGCGAATCAGCAGCAGGCGGATTTCTCCTGCATGGGTAGTGCAGCATCCCTCAGACCACGCAGGGATTTCTCCCCCATTTCGATTTTCAGTGAACTCCTGACCTTTTTAGCAAACATGTCAAAGTCTCCAGACAGAACAGTCATCACCTTGAAACAATATGTGAGGGGAAAGAACGCCTGAGATTTGCTGCTGCTGCACTTGGGTAATTGAAACGGAGTGGAAGGCGCTGGTGTGCACTTCCATCTGCTTTCTTCAAATTAAAGGGGGAAAAAAAGGAGATGAAATGTCTACAATTAAAAAGTTACAGTTAACTTCCTTTCAGTAATGTCTGTAGGATGATTTTTAGCCTGCTAGGAAGCTCCAGATGGGAAGAGTAATGAATATCATTTAATACAAATAACAGGAGATCAAAGAAACGCTTTCCTGAGTTGCAGCACACTGAGTTATTTCACACAGTTTAATGGAGAACTTGGGAATGAATTATTGCATTTTGCTGTTTTCTGCTATTTTTGTTTATGCAAATCGATTCCCTTTAACCTAATTTGTGGGTGACCAGACCTATAACCCAATAAAACCATAAAATGTCACAAGGATGGTCGTAGAACTGGCCAGCACCTCTCCAAAAGGCTAGATGTTGTTAACTGCTCCTCGTTTTTTTCCCTCACTTCCCTTCCAGTGCCTCAGGATTTATACCACCAATTAAGACAATAATGAGTGCCCCAGGTTGACCTCCCAGGAGCAAGAATTAATTAAGCGCAGTATTTCTTCATAAAGAATGACACTTTTCCAAACCATTTCTGCAGCTGCTCTCTTGCATGGAAGCACAGCACCAGGAAAGGCTTCTCAAACTCTCACCCCTAAATGCATGACCACTGATTTTGGGTTACACTCATCTCTGATTTTATCCATTGGGTTTTAGGGAGGTTGGAGCAGAGGAACCATCTTCCAGGGACAATGCCACTGTTTTACTAGATGTACAACAAGGGATTCTTTTGCACAGAGCTACAAAGGAAAGCCACCAAGCCATAGATACCCTAACAAAATAGCAGACCTCCTAGTAAAAGCAAACATAAAAAATCCCCACCAAGCTGTACCCCTGCAGCAACATGCAGAGTCCTGCAGCAGGCAGGCCAAGGGAAAGACCCAAGTTAGCTGTGCAATCACTGTGCTGCAATTACTTGTAGCAGTCTTTCAAACTAGCCTCTCTACTGAGCTGTTGGCAGAGCTGGGGACACGTGAGGAGGAAAGGGCAAGCTCAAACACAAGCCTATGTGGAAGAAAGTATGTGTATGCTCCAAGGAAATTCCCTGCATGGGCAGGCTTTGCATCCTCCTCCCCTCCCAGCCTTCACCTTCAAGGCTTGCAGAGTTCCTGCACGTGTTGGGCACTGCAGTTATTTATCACAAGAGGCATGGGAACTTCCATTAATTGTCAGCCAATAGAAAATCCCCTGCATTTCTGAACCATCTGTATAGAGGCACTAATTTCTAACCCACTATCAGCAACAGAATGCTTACAGCTCTGCTGAAATCATCATGCAAACGATGCCACAAATATTTCTATCTGCCTGCAAGCTGGCTGCAGAGCTTGCTGAAACAGAGGGATTGGTGCCAGCTGTTCCTCTGCTTGCTCCACAACCCACCCAGAGCCAGTGCAGGGCCCCAGCCTGAGCCTGGCTGGCATGCAGGAGTCCATGGGTGCTGGCCAGGCAGGTGCCCATGGATGCTGGCTGTGGGACAGGCAGTGGGAGCTGGCTCTGGTTGTGCTGCAGCAAAGCTCCTGCTCCCCTTCAAGTCTCAGCAGGTTTCTCTGCTTGTTGGCTGACCTGGGAGGAGTTTTTAAATGGGCCTGTTCTGCAGCAGAGAAGTTGCTGAAGAGAGATGAAGTGACATGAAAACAAAGCAGAAAGCAACCAAAAATATTCAGAAGAACTACCACGGGCATAAACAAGCCAAAGTAAAGGAGATCTTGAGGTTCCTGGTACATTTGTCAGGCATCTCTGTGAATGACTCACCAACACACGTTCATTATCTCCACACCATATTTTTTTCCTCTGCTCTGAGTTTTGACAATTGATCTCTAAACAAAGATGTTGTGTCAGATCTCTTGAAATCTGGCAAGTAGTGTCTTGTACTTACTGCTTCATGCTACTCCCGTTCCACAAAGAAACTCTGCTAACACACAACTACCCACTGAAACCTTGTGTAGAGTTTAGTGAAGCTTGGATGCCTGGAGACTACAGAACAGAACTGAAGTAAACATGCAGAAATATGCAAGCCTGGCTCTCTAGTACTGGCAATAGTCAAGGAAAATTACCTTTCCACCCTGCATCTGAAACTCATTACCAAAGGCGACAGCAGAGGGATGAGTTGGAGCTGGATGGAGCTTGGCAACCCCCCTGTTTTGAAGTGTGAGATGGTGGCCTTGCCCCTCTGCCCAGCTCCTGTTCACAATCAAACTGGTCTCCAAAGCAGGCTGGGAAAGGTGGAGAAAATGCAGCCTGGGCAAGTGCAGAGAGCCAGAGGAATCCTCCAAGCAGTAAGAACTGCTAAGGCAGCACCAATGGGAGATTGTATCCCACTGCAAACACGACCACACTGGAGGAGCATCACAGCTTACAGGAGGCAAAAGTGCCTCCTCCTTGCCCAGTGCTGGGCACCAGTGCTCACTCAGCCAAGGCAGGGAAGCAAGGGAGGGCCTGGGACTGGGCAGCTTTGATGCTGAGAAAACATGACCTTTCAGAGATGAGTGAATCAACTGTGGTTGATTAATCTAACACAGGAAAATCTTAGCAAGATATTTTCCTGTTTTCTTCCCTCCCCTGCCAGACTTTAATCAATGGCCAGATTCAAGCACAGAGCTCATTTAATCACAAGATGATCATTCTTTCAGTTCACAAAATCACATGGACTTGGGTAAGATAAAAGGTCTTTTTAGTGAGCTCATCCATTTGGCTCCTGGGTGCTGTGTTTGCATTTCTCCTGCTCACCTAACACTCTCTTTTCTTTTTCTTCCAAAAAAATAGAGTTTTCACTTCTGTTTCTGTACACACAGCAGTTGCTGTGCACTGCTGCAGATAACAGTGGATTGGTTTAGACCATTTACAGTGGCATCTGAGCAATGCCTTGATCCAGAAGATAGATTAAAAAGTGGTAGTGCTCCTTTATTTTAAAAATGATGAGCTGCAGCCTTCTCTGAAACTGCTTAAATCTGCCTCAACCTGGAACACTGCCACTCTTCTGGACCAGCAGAAAGCACATGAGGATCACAGACACTCTGAAGTGAGAATCTAACCATTTACATGTGTATTTATTATAGGTACATAGTGCTTCAGAGCAAGGCAAGCACCTCAGGAGACAGGGAAGACTTCTCCCCTGTTGGGAAGATTGATCTGGAGAGCAGCCAGCTGGGACACTCATGGGAGGAGTGAACAGTAGCCCACTGGAGTGGCTGCTCCATGGATATAAATCTCTGCTTTCCCTGGGAAATGCCTGGGAGGAGGGAGAGGGAACAGGTCTCAGCTGACAGTAATGGGTCCCATTAAATTGTCACTTCTAAAGAGACTGAAACAGGCACAAACTTGCTTGTAAGCATTGGCTTGGTGTCCCTGCTGCCAAGTGAGAGAGGATCCCACTGCTGGGTGCCAGAGGACCCTGCTCAAGTGCTCAGGGGGCTGCTGGAAGGGTCCCCTGCAGTTGCTGAGGTTCACTACAGCTGGAGTGAAAGCAGAGCCAACCAAACCTACATGTTTTAGCACTGCTCTGTCTGCAGACTCACCTTGTGATTGATGCTTCCATTATTCCAGAGTCCAGAAACAATATACCCTTTCCCCCTTAAACATCAGAATGATGCTCCAGTTTTTATTGCATAGGAACTTTTCCCACTGAAGTATATTAAATGAGAAATTTGAAGCATGGCTATGGGAAATCATAAGGGACTTTATAGACAGAAATGTCCTTCTACTCAGCTGTCTCCTGAACTGAGCTGTGGAAACTGGGGGGACTCCTGCTTATTGTCAAAGGGAAGAAGAATTTTTGAGTAGACACCCTGAGTATTTGGCAGATCAGCTGCAGCAGCAGAGCAACTAAAAAACCCCAAACCAACCAGAAGTTTTTGTAAGTGGAGCACTGAGCTACACAGATGTCCACACCTAGAGGTGTCTCCTCTGTATGGGAAGTTCCTTTGAAATAATCAGAGTATTATAAAAGAAGCAGCAAGACAAAACATGTGTGTCCTGCACATGGAACTCAAACAACCTATCAACAAATACATATATAAAGAGTACAACAAAACCCAGATATGAGAGGGAAAGAGAAGATAAGCAGGCACTTGGGTATCATCTTAACTTTGGCAGTTTCTGATTTTTGAATGGCTACTCAAAAATGGGAGGGGTTTTTTTACTAAGGCATTTGTTTTGTTTCACAGGGGGAAGAAAAAGAAGAATGTATACAATAAATAATCTGTAAAGCTGACTGCACTGGAAACACCAAATCTTGCCAAGTTCCATCCAATTCTCTTTCTTGCTGTAGCACGAGACTGAAATTTCCCACAGAGCAGCTCTGCAAAGCTGAACAGCTCTGGGATCCATGCTGCAAATTCAATCCACTCCATTTCCACAAGAAGCTAAAGAAATCCAGGAAATTTCCCAGACTTTATTCAGGAAACCTCTGTTTCCATCAGCAGGTCAGGCAGTAAACCCAGAGAGCAATGGAAGGTCACTTTCCAAGGCAAATCCAATTATTTTTGCAAATAGAGAGGCTGACAGCTCACAACAACCACCAGAAAATACTGGCTGTTGAAATTCAAAAGAAATTCAAAGAAATTCAAAATAAGTAGCAAACAAAGAGCATCTGAATCTCTATTTAACATACAAGTGAACAGAATTAGATGAAGGGCAATTCCACTTTGTACACTTCCAAAACCCCTAAAATTTGGGATTTCCTTCTCTCAGATGTGCCAGTCAAAGTACTTGTAAGAAAAACAGAAGCTTTAAAAGTTTCTGTTTCTGTTTTAAGAGATGCCCAAAGCAAACAGAGCAGTGTCCCAACCACCCCAGCAGCACCACACTCAGCAGACTGTCCTACCCTCCCCATTCTGCCAGGGAAAACTGCACCTGCTTCTGGGGTCCAGCAAGATAAATCCACCACATCTGGTTTATTTCCTTCTCTATCAATGTCTCTGAACTGGTTTCTTTTTAAAGTTTCAGAGGTAGAAAATGAAAGCCAGTTCAATGTAATCTTACATCTCTGTAACTGCTGTGCAGTGAGGATGAATAAATACAGCATCATATAAAAAAAAAAAAAAAAGGCTATTACTGTTAGCAGAAAACCTCAGAGTATTTAATTACTGAGATATTTGCTCAGATATCCATCCATATTTCCTGATCTGCTGCACTGCTTCTGCAAACAATACTTCTAAAGATCATATTATAAAATGTTATGTTCAACATGGTGGAAAAACTGCATTTTTCCCTACACTGCAACAACTTTCTGGGTCTGCACAGGACAGCCTGTACTCCACATCTATAATTGAAGGCCACATGTTGCCCTTAACCTCATGGAGAGCTATGAAACAGACTGACATGATGAGAAGAAAAGGGTTTTCTCTCTTTCTAGTCAAGAAAATTGGAAAACTAAAACCCATCAGAACCAAGTGAAGGGAAAATAAAACTCTTCACAAAAAAAAAAAGTCACTATTTGTCAGTTCAGCCAACAGGAGAAGCTTCCAGTTCCTGATTCCACAGCACTCCAGCTCACAAATACCTGGAGTAGTGTGGTTAGTAAAGTTAGAAAGTCATTTGGGATCATCTCCTACCCCTACAGAAAAAATGGTTGTCATGATTGGCAATCACTTTTTTTTTTTCTCATTCATGTCATTCACACAACTCAGAGATTTAAAAATATATAGTAAGACAATTTTTTTGATCCTGATACCATCTATTTATTCACATTGACTTACTCTCAGTGGGCTGACAAACATATGCTTTCCATCCTTCAAAAACCTGAAATAAATTCAGTATCTGAGAGAAGTTTTATCTTCCAAACAAAGATAAAAAATAAGAACTTAGTGAAACAGAGACCATGTTTTCCCAGGACACCTGGCTTTCCTGGTTATGGTATTTTACAAACTCAAGTTTCAAAGGCAGCATTAAAAGAATCAGGTCTCCTCGGTACAAAATACACTAAAAAAATAATTAAAATCCAGGTTTTCAGTACTAATCTAAATCAGTTGCAACTCACTGTCTTCTTGCAAAAGGCACTGCATTCTGCAAACTAACTGGCCCAGTGCTTGCAGTTTAAGATCAGTTAATAGGATGCAGAAATGCATCTCAGAAGACATTTTTCACCTTCTAAACAAATGATTGTTGATTTAGCTGAAACTAGGAGCAATTTTCCATGATTTGGGGAATTTTTCATGGCTGTGCCTGAACGACAGCATGCATCTCTACTGCTGGCACTGTCACCTCCTAACACAGCTTAAATGGAGACAGATCTAGCCTGAGCATTCAAGCTGATCTATATTTTTCTTGGAACCAATAGAAGCTTTTACAATTGCATTTCTGCAAACAATATTACTCCTCTCCCTGACACAAATCACACCGTGTGCCTATTTTCAACCTCACTTTTCTTTTTGTTTCAGTTGCAGATTAAAACAGGTCGGGAAAACCAAGCCAAACAAATATGCAGAATATTATTTAGCTGGTTTGATGCAGTTTGCTTTTCCTTTTCAGTGGTAGGTAACTGAGGAAATGATATGTCTGGATCCTCAATTCCCAGTAAAGGGGTATAAATATAGGCTTAAATGTAATTACATTATAGCTAGAAGCTAAGGTGCAAGAGTGGTGTTATCAAAAAGAACTGCTGCTTCAGATCCCTGCACAATCCCAGCACTGCCACAGAAAATGCTAATTTCTCCTCACATAATGTTAGAGGCATTATGAAAGGAAAAGGCCTCTGTCCCAGAGGACACTGGTTCAGAAAGAGAACTTTGCAAGGACAACCCCTAAAATGTTTTTCAGGCTGCTCAAGCCATCAGAGGAGCTCCTCTCCCTCCAGTGACTGCAGAGAGACCAGTCTCCAAAGTCAGGCAGCTCATTTTGGGCCCCAAGTGGAGTGGTACCCACTGCATCTATAAGCAAGTAAGGTAAAGCTGCCCCAAATTACAGCTTTTCTCCCAAGCTAAACATCCACATGGATCAGAAATCTGGATAAAGCCAAAACTGTTTCATTTTCTCTTATTTGTTTGGTTTTGTTTGGTTTTTGTTTGGTTTATTTTCTTCTCCTTTGTTGTGCAAGTCAATCTTACAGAAATACCTACATTTCAAAGCTTAAAACAATGCCTATTTTCCATACTGCTTTGCAATAAATAAATCTATATATTTGAGTCAGGAAGGTGTCAAACAAATGGATATATTTTCACAGCTGAAGACCTTTGAAAATATATTACATGTGGCTATATATATTACAATATATTACATTATTTAATGGCCTCACATGAGATTTTATATGAAAACACTGATGGAAGGGAAACTATTCTTTTCTGATAAAAGCCAACCTGGGATCACTCAGTAGTGAAGTAGATTTATCTACATTTTTGCCCATTAGCATCAAAAGGGGCAGAGAGGCCCCTTGATCATTCTGAGAACACTGGATTGTAATCCTACCCTCTTGTAATCTGCCCTTGTCTTCTCTCCTGGAGCTGTTTGCTGCCCACTGAGCCCAAGCCAGGAGTCCCAGCAGGACTGCTAGCAGGGAAATGCCACCCTTGTGGCTTTCAGACACAGCTGAAGCTGCCAGAACACCAGCTTCTCCTCCAGACACACCAGGAATAGCTGGCAGGGGAGGACTCAGAGATGGGGGTAACTTTGGGAATCATCCATGGGTTGGTGGCAACTGAGGGAAGGTTAAAGTGCCAGGGATGTAGTTCTCAAACTGAGCATCCCCAGGTCATCATCACCATCCACAGCTCTCCAAGGGCTCCTGGCTGGAAAGGTCTCCTCAAAACTACACCCTTCATGAGCACAACTTTGCCATCACCTCCCCACTGGTCTACCACAGAACAGGCCAGTAACTGATGCTTTGAGACAGAAAAACAAGTAACAAGACTCAGGAAACAGCAGCAGAAAGTGGCTAAAAAGCTATTTAAAGACACACTGAATAAACAGTAAACTAAGTAGAAGAATCTAAAGAGTGGGACAGCAGCTTCACTGGAGCTCAAAGGAGAAGGCAACAGAGAGAGAACTCAGAAGAAAACCAAGGGAAAGTCAGCACAGAAAAACAAAAGGAAGGGGGCCCTAATGAGATCAATCTGGTTGGAGCAGAGTTTTCCCTTTGTGTGTCCCTTGGGAAACAAAGCTGCCAGAAGTTGGAAGTGAAAGGTAAAAGAGTCAGAAAGGAAAAAGGAAAAGACTTGAGAGAAGGAGCTCAGAGCAGAGGGAAGTGCAATTCAAGAGGGGAAAAGGAGTGAATTTAAGATTTCACATCACAGAACAGAGACTGCAAATCATGTGAAGCTAGAAATGGTGGAAATAGGACTGAAGAAAGAGAAAATGGCAACAAGGGCAGTGACAACAAGGAAGAAAAGATAATGAATGCTTGATTTGGTTAATATTTTAGTCTAGCTTCTCAGCTCTCTGCACCCCAGCTGTCCATAGCAAGGCTGCCTCTCCCCACCCCTACAGCTTCTGAAGACACTGCTCAGCTTCAGTGAAACTCAATCTCAAAGAAAATACACCTAGAAATTGCATGAAGATGTATGTTCAGGTAAAGGAGAAATCAATCTGCATTTCCAAACTGGACAAAGTGCTCCAACATGAATTCTTCTTGATCATTACTCCCTGATTCACTAGGGGATCAGCATGAAACTCCAGCACACCCTTCAGTGAAACAGGGGCTCTCTAAATAAATCTGGGTTAACTGCCTGAAAGACAGAGAGCCACAGGAGACAAGGTTTTCCCAGCAGCAGTTCAGTGCTCAGTGCTTATTGACACCTCCAAAGCAACTGCCTAGATTTCTGTACCAGTCTCGAGCAGCCAAGATACTGCTTTAAAATCTTATTTCTCACAGCCTGACAGGTTTTGTACATAACTGATCTTTTTTTACCCCCATTTTCTTTTAACGGCAGCAATTGCTAAGTGCTGAATTACCCAATCTTGCCAATCAGCAAATAAGTGAACATGATTTTGTTGTTGTTGAATAATGGCTAACACATTACAAGATGGATTTCTTCACATATTTGGACAAGTGCAGTCTTGCTTTAATTATTGATGAAAATGCTTTGCAGTATGCCAACAAAATACAGGACATTTTTGGCATATTTTTCAAAAATAATGAAGTCTTGGGGACATGTGACCTTTCTGCCACAGTCTGCAATTACCTCTGTGCTCAGAGAATACATGTAGGTGAGCAAACAACTCTGCTTTTTGTGTTAGCATCTGAGCACAATGAGATTTCCTATTTCATCATATCAACTCCAGCATATTCTTACCTAAATTTGGATAGTTTTGTGGCATTTAAAAGAAAAAAATAGCAGGTATGACACCCAAGCAAAACCTCAACACCAGAAAGAGATTCTCAAACTGAGGTGAGGTTAAATACTACATCAGTAGCTGCAGTTATAAAATACAGGAGAAACCAGATCTATATAATATACATCTATATAATATATATCTATATATACCAGATCTAATCCAATCCCATAGTTTTTTGCCTGCTAAACCCAGGATATTTTATATCACTACACAAGGCCAGCAGCATGGAAGGAGTTGCAGGTTCAAAGAGTAAACTAAAGATGTCTAACTGCACAGTATCTGAAAAATGTTGTAATATTTCACAACAATAATCCAGCAAAATATCTTTTATTAATTTATTCTAATAACTTCTTTATCTAGATAGAACACCTGCCACATTCTTGGCATGCATTAGTATCTTCACTACACTAGGCACTGCACAGCTATTTTAATTTGAAGGATGAAAATCATAGTTTAGAAAAGAACATTTCAGTAGGGCACCATAACTAATTGATTTTAGTCAGTGATGAAGCCCAAAAATTCCAGATGATCAGATCCTGTTCCTAAATTCCAGCCCCTGGAAACACAGAGGTAGCAGCACAGAGAAAAAAGCAGAGTTTGTGAAGAGTCCCAAAATGTTTTCACTGTATTAACCGATTGTGGCAGCATCTGTGGTCACATTCTCATGTTTGGCATGAGAGAAGTTCCTGAGATACTTTGGGAGAAGTGATAAAGGGAAATAATTCCAGGCATCATGATCATTCACTTGGCTTTGCTCTTGAATCATTGACACAGAAGTCAACCAAATCACTAAAAACTACCCTGCTTTGCCCCTTGTGAGGTGAAATGCAAAGAGGAAAGGGGGATGCTGTACTCACCTTACATCCCTCACAAGCACTGACTCCATAGTGATATCCAGATGACTTGTCTTGACAGACAAAACAGGGCTTGTAAACACGAGGGGGTGGAAGTGGTGAAGGAGGGCTCGGAACCAGCTCCTCAGAACTGGTGCTCTGAGTTTCAACTGCTACAAAAGAAAAAAACAAAACAAATAGAATTGAATGATTCAGGAATTCATTTTAAATAGCTGGTTATTGACTGTATTAGAACCATAAAACTGATCATAACTTTTTATGATAAACATTTTTCTAGCAAGATTGAAGGGGAGATGAAGTAAAGCAAGTAATGTCAGGACATGTTACAGCTTCAAAAGCATATTTTATAGTACTGATATTTTCATGACCCATCTACTCACCATGACAAAAGCTTCAGCTCACTTCAGCTACAGGGCTTCAACCTCTTAGCAAGCTGCAAAAAGGGACAACTTTGGGCCCAGGTTGTGACTGAACTGTGTGGGATCTGTGTGTGTGTGCTGCTTAGCAGCCTTCAAAGGGAAACTGTGGCATTTACCCTTCCAGTCAGCCCCTAATCTTAGGAGAGCTCTCCTGTCTCTTGCCTCAACACTTGCAGTGTGTGATTCTGCCCCAGCAGGACAGGCAAGCACCAGGACATGTGTAAAGAGACAAATGACTGAGTGTGAGGCTCAAAGTGGAAATTACCTGAACAGGCAGTTGTGCAGGTTTGTTGTTTGGTTTTTAATCTATAAAACCAGCACAACCCAGTGACATTTACTCACCTGCCTTAGGATTTGTAACATCAGGAAACCTCTCTGAGAAAGAGCTACTTACACATTATGACCCCACATCCCTTTATTGCCTTAATATTTCTAGCTGGTCATTTGTTTTGAACCTGCTGAAAAGCCAGTTCTCCCTTGCAGGGGAAGGCCATGAAAGCTCTGTGATGGGAGATAAGCCATGGGAACTCCATCTTCCCAAAACATCTGCATTAGTTTTTTCTCTGCTATGCTGTCATCATTCCTCACCTTTATTGTAGATGTGCAATCCATTTCCATGTTTCACCTAGCAGGCTGCTGCTTCCCAGATAAATCCCTCTAACTTTTCAACAGATCCACAGAAATGACAGGATCTGTGCACTCAGATCTCTCCAGAATTATTAGGCACTATCAGCAGAGCTAAATCTCCAGAGCACTAATGGCAGGCCCTGAAGGATGTTGCTCGATGGAAAAGCCTTAGCCAAGATTTACTGCAGATGGTATTTTTCAGATTACAGAGATGATACATTTGTATTAAACCCATGATTCATTGTCAGCACAACTCACAGAGGGCACCGTGGAGCACCATGCACCTGATTAGTTGTGAGAGAAGGGCCCTTCTCTGACATTTTCACTTGGGTTAAGCTACTATCAACTTCAAGGACAGACGTTTTGGGAGGAGAAAATAAATGCCAGAGTGAAGTGTGAAAGGCTCTGATTCTAAGCAAAGAAATAGCTTTCCAACGGCTATTTATTTATATATCTAACAATAAGGAAGCTGTAAAAAAAACCAACCAAACAACCAAAAAGCAGAAAAGTAAAATATGATTCCATAAATGGTGATCTTAATGTTCAGAATAGTACTTATCTTGTTCAGCATTAACTACACTGAATCTTGACAAAACAAAAAGTCTACCAGCTCCTACTGCACTTTAATGAAGTTTTTTCTTAATGAAAACACAGATGAGAATGATCATTTCTTTTCAACAGCAATTTTTGGTATTTAAGAGAGATAGAGTGCTCTGTTATTGATCTCTGCACAGCCATCCTGCTTGAATCAATAATCTATTAGTACTTTTAAATTAAAGTTAGATTCATCAAATGCCCTTGAGAGGCCTCAAACATTCCTCGCCTTATTTCATGCTCCTACATGAATTATGGTGGCTTCCAATCAGGCTATGGAATGAGAAAATTTTAGCTTTAAAACTCTTAATACCAGCAGACAATGTGTTTTGTATTAGCTCGTTCAACTCTCCCAGTCCATCTAAAAGGCAGTTTTTAGGCTCCCCCTGGGAAGCAAGGTTGTGTCATTCAATAAAACAACTGTACTGCTGCAGCCCTGCTGTGATGCTAGTTTGGGGAAAGCATGATTCTTGGAGGAATAATCCTGATGCACTTCTGCTTTTTTCCTGATTTCATCCTCAACGAGCACCAGCATCCAACAGGAGTGTTCAAATCACAAACCATATGGACAACAGAGCCAGGAACTTGTGATGCACAGAAGAGATTAAGCAACCAACACAGGCCATAAATACACAACACAGTCAGCAACTGAAGAGCTGGAGGTGACACTAGAGAATATTTTTTTTCTGGACAATTTGAAAAGGTAGAGAAGAAGGAAAGAGTCAATGTGAACCAGAGGGCCCTCCCTAAAACACCCATATAAATATATATATATATATATTTCTGACAATGAAAGGGCTCAATCTATTCAATATAACACTTGCACCAGCTGCACAATCATCTGGAGAGGGTGATTTCTTTTTTTTGCTAAGAAAATCCAGTTTGGGAACATCCACTTCTGATCACAGCAAGATGTAGAACCTTCCAGAGAAGACTCAAACTCAGGTTACACATGCTTGACTTACTCTGCCTTCTGACTCCCTACTCCTTTTTCCATGTAGCCTTTTAAGCCATTGATTTGAAAATGTAGGTACTACCAGCATGGAAAAGCAGAGCTCTGGTGCAGGCATCTGCAGCAACTCCCACTCAGCAGATCTGAAGTGTGGTTGCTGTATCCTGCTGGTGGAATTGGAAGCACCAGTGCATGCTTTCCATGCATGTCTGCACATGGAAAAAAAGACAGGATTGGGGGCAGACGGTTGGCACTTCCAAAACAGGCTTTTCTAAAGAGTAGTGATTTTTTTTAGGATAGATCTGAAGGAGAGAAAGAAAAAAAAAAANGACAAATGACTGAGTGTGAGGCTCAAAGTGGAAATTACCTGAACAGGCAGTAGTGCAGGTTTGTTGTTTGGTTTTTAATCTATAAAACCAGCACAACCCAGTGACATTTACTCACCTGCCTTAGGATTTGTAACATCAGGAAACCTCTCTGAGAAAGAGCTACTTACACATTATGACCCCACATCCCTTTATTGCCTTAATATTTCTAGCTGGTCATTTGTTTTGAACCTGCTGAAAAGCCAGTTCTCCCTTGCAGGGGAAGGCCATGAAAGCTCTGTGATGGGAGATAAGCCATGGGAACTCCATCTTCCCAAAACATCTGCATTAGTTTTTTCTCTGCTATGCTGTCATCATTCCTCACCTTTATTGTAGATGTGCAATCCATTTCCATGTTTCACCTAGCAGGCTGCTGCTTCCCAGATAAATCCCTCTAACTTTTCAACAGATCCACAGAAATGACAGGATCTGTGCACTCAGATCTCTCCAGAATTATTAGGCACTATCAGCAGAGCTAAATCTCCAGAGCACTAATGGCAGGCCCTGAAGGATGTTGCTCGATGGAAAAGCCTTAGCCAAGATTTACTGCAGATGGTATTTTTCAGATTACAGAGATGATACATTTGTATTAAACCCATGATTCATTGTCAGCACAACTCACAGAGGGCACCGTGGAGCACCATGCACCTGATTAGTTGTGAGAGAAGGGCCCTTCTCTGACATTTTCACTTGGGTTAAGCTACTATCAACTTCAAGGACAGACGTTTTGGGAGGAGAAAATAAATGCCAGAGTGAAGTGTGAAAGGCTCTGATTCTAAGCAAAGAAATAGCTTTCCAACGGCTATTTATTTATATATCTAACAATAAGGAAGCTGTAAAAAAAACCAACCAAACAACCAAAAAGCAGAAAAGTAAAATATGATTCCATAAATGGTGATCTTAATGTTCAGAATAGTACTTATCTTGTTCAGCATTAACTACACTGAATCTTGACAAAACAAAAAGTCTACCAGCTCCTACTGCACTTTAATTAAGTTTTTTCTTAATGAAAACACAGATGAGAATGATCATTTCTTTTCAACAGCAATTTTTGGTATTTAAGAGAGATAGAGTGCTCTGTTATTGATCTCTGCACAGCCATCCTGCTTGAATCAATAATCTATTAGTACTTTTAAATTAAAGTTAGATTCATCAAATGCCCTTGAGAGGCCTCAAACATTCCTCGCCTTATTTCATGCTCCTACATGAATTATGGTGGCTTCCAATCAGGCTATGGAATGAGAAAATTTTAGCTTTAAAACTCTTAATACCAGCAGACAATGTGTTTTGTATTAGCTCGTTCAACTCTCCCAGTCCATCTAAAAGGCAGTTTTTAGGCTCCCCCTGGGAAGCAAGGTTGTGTCATTCAATAAAACAACTGTACTGCTGCAGCCCTGCTGTGATGCTAGTTTGGGGAAAGCATGATTCTTGGAGGAATAATCCTGATGCACTTCTGCTTTTTTCCTGATTTCATCCTCAACGAGCACCAGCATCCAACAGGAGTGTTCAAATCACAAACCATATGGACAACAGAGCCAGGAACTTGTGATGCACAGAAGAGATTAAGCAACCAACACAGGCCATAAATACACAACACAGTCAGCAACTGAAGAGCTGGAGGTGACACTAGAGAATATTTTTTTTCTGGACAATTTGAAAAGGTAGAGAAGAAGGAAAGAGTCAATGTGAACCAGAGGGCCCTCCCTAAAACACCCATATAAATATATATATATATATATATTTCTGACAATGAAAGGGCTCAATCTATTCAATATAACACTTGCACCAGCTACACAATCATCTGGAGAGGGTGATTTCTTTTTTTTGCTAAGAAAATCCAGTTTGGGAACATCCACTTCTGATCACAGCAAGATGTAGAACCTTCCAGAGAAGACTCAAACTCAGGTTACACATGCTTGACTTACTCTGCCTTCTGACTCCCTACTCCTTTTTCCATGTAGCCTTTTAAGCCATTGATTTGAAAATGTAGGTACTACCAGCATGGAAAAGCAGAGCTCTGGTGCAGGCATCTGCAGCAACTCCCACTCAGCAGATCTGAAGTGTGGTTGCTGTATCCTGCTGGTGGAATTGGAAGCACCAGTGCATGCTTTCCATGCATGTCTGCACATGGAAAAAAAGACAGCATTGGGGGCAGACGGTTGGCACTTCCAAAACAGGCTTTTCTAAAGAGTAGTGATTTTTTTTAGGATAGATCTGAAGGAGAGAAAGAAAAAAAAAAACAGAAAAAAAGAAAGAAAAAAAAGATTAAAAAAAAAAGAGAATGAGTGAGAGAGACAGCAAAAGAGAGAGAGAAAGAAAGAAGAGGGAGAGGAGAAGGAGAAGAAAGAGGAGGAGAAGGAGAGCAAAAAGAAAAAATAAAAGAAAGAAGGATGGAAAAAAAAGAAAAAAGAGGGAAAAAAACCAACCAAACGAAAGTAATCAAAAGCACCCAATATTTTCTGTGCCTTGCCGTGTTGTGCTGCAGGAGGTGCCACCTCAGGGTCCCTACTCACCTGAGAAAACAGCCTCGCTGCTGTCACCCAACACCTGCCTGCAGCTTAAGCACACAAGGGACAAACAACCGGTCACTTCACAATTCCTGAGATGTCTGAAATATTTCTGAAGGTTAGATAAAGCAGCCGATAAGATCTTTCCAAGCACGGCGTGCTGGGCGAGAGCTAATTTACTGTCAGCTAAAGCATGTTGACAGACGGAGGAGGTATTTGGCTTTGTGAGCAGCCAGCAGCGGGCAGGCACTATGAAATAAATGCCTTGTGTTTTGCTGGAAACGGAGATGCTGAGGCTTGTATGTTAATGCACACTTTAGACAGTCGAGTCTTAAAAGAAAAAGAAGTTGTAAAGCAAATGGCATTTCCTGGATAGCCTCGAGGGAATGGTGAATACTGAGCTCAGGGTCCCTGGTGGGAAGCAGTAATTTCAGCTAATTAGGGTGAATAGCAAAGTGTTGCACTTGGTCAAAACATTCTGTTAACTCTCATTTTTGTTGGCACCAACAAGAGTCTGGATTTTTTGCCTCCTTTTCTTTCTTTTTTTTTTTTTTCGCTTTTTTGTGAATTCACTGCAGGAGTGCAAGGCACACAGCTCACATACATTAGGCAGAAAGTCAAAGGAAACGCCAAAGTTCAACTAAAGTACAAGTAATTAGAACCAGATTCTCTGCTGCTTGTATGTGTGCATTTGATTGTAGAAGTTATTTATAAGCCTCCAAACATTTGAAAAAATAACTATATACTGTAGATCATTTAATTTTTATGTCTCGTCTGGAAAAAAAAAATAAATCTGCTTTTAATCATCTTCCAGGAAAGAGCCAGGAACTGGGAAAGTAGGTCTCAATTGTTTCAATACAAATTTCTCTCTTTCATGTGCCACATAAAACTATATTATAAAATTAAACCCAAAATATCACTGCCTCGGCCCCTCCCATCTAATTTTTTTTTTTAATAAAAAACTTCTTTGAATTTGTCATGCTTAAATAGTTTGCATTGTTACAAGGAGAGGGTTGGTTTTTTTAACTGTTGTTTGGAAGACAGACAAGGGGAAAAAGGGGGGGAAAAAAATAGAAACCAAGGAAAGAAAAAAAAAAACAAACCAAAGAAGAGTGAGAGAGAAAGAAAACATTATGGTGGAGACTTGCCAGCCTTGACTTAGTAACCTGGCCATGACCCTCCAGCCTGTGTGTGTTTGACCCGGTCACACATGACTCTGGCTGCGGACTGTTGCCGGGTTATAACACCAGATATTTTTACCATATATACAACAGGTGGGGATCACAGACAACAGAAAGAGGAAAACAAAGTCTTCCCTTGTGTGGAGACTCCCTTCTTGCTTTTTTTTCCCCTTGAAAAGAAAACAACACAAAGCACAGAAGCCGTGGTGTCGGCGCTCGCTGTGCTGGGGAACTTTTACCCTGGATAACTCATTTACCCTGGATAGCTGCTTTACCCTGGATAGCTGATTTCCCTGGATAGCTGGTTTTTTACCCTGGATAGCTGGTTTTTTTTACCCTGGATAGCTGTTTTATCTTGGATAACTTTTACCTGGGAGTTGGAGGTGGAGTGGGCTGAGGGACAGGGACTGAAGGGAAGCCATGGGCAACTGTTAATCAATGCAAAATGAATTAGCAGAAGCAAAAATCTTTCCTCGTAGGGCTGGGTGTGCATCGAGGTCCAGGAGGAAATTCTTTTTATTATGAGTGAACACGACATGACTGGATTAAACCATCAGCTGCCACACTAACTCTGGATTGAAATCATGTTTATCAAGGCTTTCAAGAAGCACTTGATAAGTGAAAAACTTGAAAGTGCTTCTTGAAAAGTATGTTTTTCACATTTGAGGGTTTCTTTTTTATCGTGTCTTGCTAGCTGCACACATCTGTCTTAAAGCCATGATGTTAAATAAAAGCTACTCTATTTTCAGTTGATTACCATTTTTTCCATCATTATCAAGTCATAGTTCATCTCCACACCACTAGCTAGGCCTTAAAAATAAAACCAACCTTCCAAGTCCTCAGATTTGCTTTTAGTCTGAAAAGGGGGCATTCCATTTTCACCAGGGACATGAGAAAACTTCATGCTTCAGGGTACCCAATCCAAAATGGACCTTTTCTGCATCTGCAAAGCCTTCCGAGCGGCCGAAGCACGCACAAGGTCACCCCGAAGGTGCCTCAGCCCGGGTCATTTCAAGAGCCAAGCCTGGGGCACAGGCTGCTGCTGCCAACAGCTATCTCAGACAAGGTGTAAGCCCCGACAGGCACAGCTGAGTTGGCAGAAAGGCTCTAAAGCTGAAGTGCTTTTGCTGCTACAGCTCTTGTCAGGGAGAGAACCAGGGCCAGCTGGCTTCTGTCCTGTCACATCTGGGAGAAGACGGGTCCCGCTGAACCCTGCCCCCCGCCTTGGGAGTCCAAGAAGCAGCTCAGCACACACTCTCTGCTCTGATATTCCTCCCCTAATGAAGTCCCAAGGACAAATTTGGCCATTGCTCCCACCACAGGCAGACATTCCCCCACCATTCCACGCCTGCTGTACGTAGGCCATTTTGGGCAGGGTGTGCTGCAGGCCCTTCCAGCACGACTCCAGTGGAAATCACGGGCATCACCACCACCCTGCCGAGCCAAAAGGTATTGGAAAGAATAAACCTTGAAAGGTATTTAAAAGAATGAGCCTTGAAAGGCGTCCAGAACCTCGAGGGGAGCCATTACTTGCAAAGCAGTTCCTTGGAGTGCTTTTGTTTTAACTATTTTGGCACTTTGGTGTTAAAACAAACTTCAAAGAATGAGTCTTAAAAAACAAACAACAAAAAGGCTTCTTCATACTCAGAAAATGCCTCTGCTGGGTGTATGCCAATCTGGATTTGCCAACCTGAATGGCACAGAGTGTTTATCTGCTGCACCTCCTCCAGTTTAGAACTGGGAGAGTGGGATTTGCATCGTGTTCCTTCGTGCCTTTCATCAACCAAATTGCCCAGTTTCAATTGCAAATCTGTAATGTTAACCTGGGAGGTCACATAACATCAGTCAGTGGATCCTGATCCTGGCCACACCACAGCCCTTTCAAACTTTCATTAATACCAGGTGATTAGGGCCAGAAAGTAAAGGTCAGCATCCCACTACCAGCAGAGCAGACCTATCCAGAGCTGCATGTCTCAAGACAACAACATTTCTCTTTTGGTTACCCTCTGTTCCAGCCTCACAGTGAAATTTCTGTTCCCCAGCAGCTAACTACTTCATTTGCAGCACAGATTTTATTATACCCACAAATATCCTCAATAGGTTGCCCAGTGAAGGGTGGAGGGTTTTTTGTAACATACTTTTCCATTATGCCACAATCTGGCCTCTCCATTAATCCATTCGTTAAGCATGCAAATGAAGTTACTTGACTTTACAGTGCCATTTATTAAGGCACTCCAGGGGCCACACCTGCCAGTGCCTCTTCCCTGGTGACATTCCTGCACAGATCACAGACACCCCGAGGGACTTGCTGGCCCTGCCATGCAGCAAAGCCTGCAGCACTGCTGGTCCTGCCATATTTAGAGCTATGAAAGATCCTGCTCTCTTCTACCTGTCTGATCTAGAAGCCTGGTCCCTGCCACTCCAGTGTGTGAGTAACCCCTGAGCATCCAGATTTTTACTTTTAACACCTAAGTGAGATAAGGGAAGAGATGTTCTCCTTTACAGATGGGAAACTGAAACACTTAAGAGTCTAAAAGCATGATTTGCTTGGGTCTTAAATACGTAGGAAAAAGCAAGGAATAACCAACTGGGATTTTCCACAGCAACAAGAGCCCAGTTGCAGCTCTAGCTGCCTCTTCAAAACACAGCCTCATTTGTCTTGCCTGGTTACCCATGGGATACCTGACAGAACAGGGAACTCACTGAAGTCTGTTCAGTCCTCTAATGAGGGGGTCTCCAAAGCACCTTCCAGTCTGCATGTGCATCCCACTCACCTGCAGACTGCAAGGCAGGCCAGGACTGAGTGCCTGCTGCTCCTGAGAGCCACCACTGCTGCTCAGGAGATCTCAGGAGAGATGATGAATGGTCTGTCTTCATTTTCTTATCTCCACGGCCAGCTAAGAATCAACTTTCTGTAAGACTACCCCACCATATACACAATTACACAGGAATGTCCCAGCAGACAACAGACCTGTCCTGAGAGAAGTCCTGTTCTGAAGGCAATTCACAGGCACAAACACCACCAGAAACTGCCACCAAAACCTCAACTCTTGACTCTACTGTCCAAGCAACACCAGCCTCATGCACTGCCAAGATGTTAAGTCTGAATCTACCAGGCTAGTCTTTTATATTAAGCACATATGATCCATGCCCCAAATGTATATTTCTGAATAAAACCCCCCTGAAACCTCCTGACTCTATAGGCTTGCTCAGGAGGATATTTTCAAGGAGGAGTAAGGTTTACTCTGATTCTCAAGCATCAGCTTCCCTAAACCCAGCAGTGGTCTGTTTAACCAGCACAGGAGATTTGTGTTCATGTCAGCTTAAAAAAAAAAATAGATTCTGCTTTCTAGGCTGGTTTACCTTTTTGGATTGGGTTGTGACTTGTTTGGTTGTTTTTGTTACAGTTAGATCAGCAAAGCAATTCTACGTTTAGATTTCTGTCTCCGCGTAGCCAGAGAGATGCTTTTCCACCTGAGCAGGCGTGGAAGGCAGAAAGCTTGTCAGGATTAATTCTATCAGGGACAAGAACTGCATCTGGTTCTACCTGTGTTCCTCTCAGGACAGTGAGACTTAATGACGTGCTAGTAACCGAGACCAGGAGCGGCTCTCGCTACAGAAATGGCCAGGCAGCCACCACCAGGGAGCCAGGGTGAAAGAAAGTGTACAGACAGGATGGCCCGAGGGCTTGGCAGCCACGGCAGAGTTTACAGGGCAGCAGCTCATCACTTTCTATTAGGAGCCTACCTTCGAAATGAAAAAGAAAACATGTTAAGTGAAAAAAAAACCCACTAAATCGTACGAAAACCTGAAGAAAAACATCCGAAAGATGCTAGCTCTGTAGTTTTTTCAGGTCGGTGATTTTCTGCCTGGCCACCACCATGCAAAATTGCATCAGTAGCAAGTGAAAATTCTGCATTTTGCAGAAGTGAAAAATAATTCATTTTTTAAATTTTTTAATTATTTTTTTTTTTTTTTTTTTTTTTTTTTTGGTGCTATCATCTGCATGACGTTAGATTTTCCTTTGCAAAACAACTTTTCTTACAATCCAAGTCCTGTTTGAATTCCCAGTGGATTTCTCAAGGTCAGATCCTTTATCTGGAGTAAAGCAATATAGGGAAAGAAGCAACATAAATGAGAATTTTTACTCTGTATGAAAATGGAGCCTGTTTCAGTGGCCTATTGATATAATTGTGGTGTCACAAATTGAGTGTGTTTTCCCTGCAGGACCAAACATTTTAGAAAAGCACACTGTGAGGGGCAAAACATAAAAAATAAAAGATACCTGATTTTTTTTTTCAGATCTGTTTTGAGTGTTGTCACCCCCTTGCTTCCAAGAAAGACTCTGGACTTGTAAACACAAAGGGAAAAAACCTCAGATCCAGTATAAATAAAAAATGGCAAGGGAAATGAAATAGTTACTTTGCCCTCTAAACGTATCCAGATATTTTTACTAAGTCATAAAGTTTCCATTTATAGTTATTAAATGTTTTATTGTGTTTTGAGGACTTTTATCTTCTAATCTTTTCAAGCATCCAAACAGAATAATTCAGAGTATTACACTAAAGGAATAATTTAGTCTTCAAAACAAGCGTCCTATCCAAATGGGTATTATGTTTTGGTAATATTTTCTGTATATTCAACATGTCTTTATGACACTTTATCATGACTTCTTGCTGTGGCTTGAATACAGCAAGAAATATTTTAATATCTTTAATCACATCATGCTACTACCCAGTTGTTCAGTACCACATGGACTAAATAAAACTGTTGTGCTCTATTTGGCAATGCAGTAAAGCTGACTCGCTGTGGAGTATTTTATGTGTAATTTTACTTCTCAAACTTTAGGATCATTAATTCAGGACATTTTGATCTCTAGGTGTTTTTAAATCTTAAAATTATTACAGTGGCTCAACAAGAGCCAATTCAGTGATAAAAACTATTTCAAGTAAGCATAGTAGCAGATAAAATGCTAATCATCCCAATTAATTTGTATTACAGCCACCCAGCTGGATATCACTAATTGATTTATATACCCTCCTTTCTATACCCATTTACAAGGGCAATTATGAACTCCATCACATATGTTTAAATGGGTAACATTAGAATAATATCTAGAAACTAGACTGCTGAGCTTAAAATCTTTAAGATTCTTCATTAATGGCTATGCTATCAATCCACTACCAAAGGTCTACAACCTTGAAGATGGTAGATGGTGCTAATATTTCACTTTTGATGGGCAGTTTGGGGTTGACTCCACTGATGAGCTCCACTGCTATTTTTAATTGTTTTTAAAATTGCATATTAGAGGCAGCAATAAACACTTACAAATTAGTATTATACCATCTCCAGCTTTCTGCAAAGCATGGTTTCTATAAACAAGTTAAAACGCATACATCTGTAAATAATAAGTATAAGGATGGCGAATTTAATGAATAAGGGCACTAAAAGAAATTGAACAGTAGGGGTTCAGCAATTAGAGTAACTGCCCATTTTATTAAAAATGTATTGTTTCCAGCTTTCCCTTCAGAAGGCTTTCATTGCTCTGAAAATTCTAAGGGTTGGTTTTTCTTTTCTCTGACATGCCTGCCACACAGCCACTCACCCTCTTGGCAAGGCCACGGACAACTGGGAACTTCATCTCTAGGGCTCAGCTGCAGACCTTTGCTTGCCATTCTGACACCCAGAGGTGGGATTCTTTATGGAGTTAAGGTTTCATCCCACAGCAGAGCTAGGATGATACCTGCAGAACCAGCAGACCTCTGGCAGCCACCCACCCTGGTCCTTTCCCAGAGGCTGAAGCTCCAGCTCCCCGGGCAGCAGCCTGGAAGGGAGCAGTGGCTTTCCTCCTGCAGAGGACAGGACTGTGCCTAGGCTGGGAGAAGCAAAAGTAGGTTCTGAAACCAAGCAGATCTATCAGTGCACGTCTCCAGTGTCCCTCATGTTCTGGAAAGATCCTCCAGGGAGCCTCTGTTTGCACAGAGATGTTTTACACCCCTGTAGCTCACTTCCCGAGTACACGAGTGTAACTGCACCCACACTGCTGCAATGAGTGTAATGTGTAAAACAATAGATTATTTCTATTTAGACATGACATCATAACAGGGAAAAAAATGGCTTTCATCACTGGAGCTTATCTGCTACTAGAAGGGCAGTTGGACAAAATGGAGCCTTTCTGATACCCTCCAGCCCACACACATCTCAAACACCAGAGACCAACCCAGGGGCAGACTCTGCCCTCCTCCATCCCTCAGCACACCAGATCAGTGTGTGCCAAGCTTATGGAATCATTTAAGAACTAAGCAGCACCAATATCTTTTGAGGTGACAAATAAAAGAGTTTATCAAGCCATAATGCTTCCCTGAGCAGAATTCCAGTATTTCTGAATTAGCAGCCAGATGGTAACACAAGCACCACAAAAAAAGACATTACCAGATTTCTTCTCCTTGTAATGGAGTCCTTGCCACTGAGTTTACACAGTATTTGTTATCTTTTTTTCTTTTTATAGGTACATTTTACTTTCCACCAGTGCAGTTAACCTGGCAACCATCCTTCTGTCAGTGTCACACCAGGTGCAGCAGAAGCTGAAAGCTGGGAAGGAGCCCAGTGTCCTGAAGCCAAGCAGCAGCAGCTCTGCAGCTGGAGCTCCATGCACACCTCTGCTGCTAGCCTAGGAGACCAGAGATCAATAAAAGACCTTCATGAGAGACTGGGGACAAGATGAGCACTGTGAGTGAAGAGCATGGCTTGCCAGCATCCTGCTTTCCTCTTCTCTCCCTGTGCTAATTCCTATCACAGAAACACAGAATTTTTGCCCAGCTAAGCTGCTGACAATCAACCACCAACTGCAATGTGCCAGCCTTCCAAACAGATTCACTCAGCACCACCTTCCTGCATCTGAAGGACAGCTTTTAGTGCCTCTGCTGATACCAAAAGGCTTGTGAAGCCACAGCAAAGCATTCATGACAACACACTGGGGCTATTAAAAACAATCTGGAGAGTAGTAAAGCTGCCTGTAAGACTATCCACTGCTCTTTACTGTCCAGAAAACCCCCAACCTGTGGCACTCGTATTTCATGGAGTGACCTGACAGGGCAGAGCACCATTTTAAGGAATTAGTAACCTGCAAAGCCACGGGGTTGTTAGAAATGACTGCTTTTCATTTCACTCTAGTTGCACACGCCTGGCAACTGCCCAGCAGCAAGTAACTGTCCCAGACTGCAAAACACCTAAGTAAACTTTCCATGGGGAAGTTTAGCATCCTCTCCTTTCCAAGGCCTGATCCTGGTTTCTCATTGCATGGACTCTTGGAAATTTGAGGAAATACTCTCATTATTACAACACATTTGACACTATAGAAATAATAAATAAATAATGAAAACCAGTGAACTCCAGAGGTGCTCTCTGAGAAGATTCACCTCTGACTGGTTTATCCTGGGATCCAACTGCTCTGGGCAGTCCCAGTGGGACTGGGGCACACGTGGGAACACTCTCACACCACCCAGGCACAGGGGAGACCCCAGAGTTTCATGACACCCCCAGTACTTGCAAACCAGTTTCCCTGATCACTGCCTTCTATTGTTCCCTGAGATAAGCAGGGCCCCGGTGAACAATTAAAGCTTTCAATAAATAATCTGTAAGCACATTCATTTGATTTACTGTTATTTGATACAGCAGTTAGTTTCAATGGGGCAGTTAATATTGATCACATAAAGTACTAAAGACAAACATGAAACACTTCCAGAACTCCATGGATTATTACTCTTTATCTGCCATTCATCTGGGTTACTTGTAATGGTCGTGAAATTTAAAATCAATAACAACAATTAGTGCTCTGTATACTCCCAGGAATGAATCATGTGAAATATGTTTTGTTAGGAAAATGAAAGGCTGGAGAGCTTGCAAACACAAAATACTCTTGCAAGTAGCAAAACTCTAAAAATAATTTCTCCTGGTGTTATAAAGCACCCAACAAAGGAGGTAAAGAAAAATACATGTATTTTAGCTGTACCTGCAAGAATACACAGAGTTATAAAAGGATATTGGTAAGATTTTTCAAAGCAAATTGAAGATGTTTAGGATACAACTTTCAGCTAAGCTGGTGAGAAAGAGGCACTATTTTTTTCCCTAGAAAATTCCACTGCAAGCCTCACACTCACCCCTTGACCTCTAACAAGAGTTCTGTGTTGTTAACAAGGGCAGGACTCACTCCTATGTAGGAAATTAAACACATAGGAAAAGGTTTGATTCCTCCTCCCACTGGTTTTTCCTGGAGAGTCTATCACCAAAACAACCAAAAAAAAAAAGGCTATCGAAATGAAATGAAAGCAAAATGAAAGTACTAAAGCTGGAAAGTGACTGCAAGGGATGTAAGTTGAAAAACACCTTTACTCTTAGCTTCAGATTCTTAATAAATTAGTCGTGAATCTAATGAAATGCAGGGAAATAACAGTATTTTGAGATCTCTGCTAGAGTAATAATTCTAGATAATTAAAATGCAAAGCAATAAGAGAAATGTTTTATCATTAAACTGTAACCAGAGCTCTGTGTGAAATCATCCATTCAGGAGACTTGTTTTTCATCAATTATTTGTTATTTATCTGATGTAAATATAAGAAGGTCTAATTAAAATGTATGACTCCTTATGCAGCTTCTTGTCGTTAAGACCAATGAAAGCATTCTGAAGACCATAATGAAATAATTATGTTTGCCTTTAAGAATCCTCTTCAACAACACATGGCAGTACTACACTAAATTAAAACATCAGGAACTAAATTTCTCTTGCATCTATTTCCATTTTCACTAATTATACCCCCAAGCTTTCCAACAGACCAGGCCCTAAAATTCTTTTGAAGCTGAAACAGCCTAAAGAACAGCAGCCTTTTCATAGTAATGGACTTTGATGAAGAAACAAAGGTAATGCAACCCTGGAAGCATTAATATTTCAAATAGAGTTATCTTGTGAAAATATGTGTTTATTTGGGGAAGAAAAAAAAAAGGGAAAAAAAGATTGTTGGTAAAGAGCCAAAGATGTGTTCCAGGGAAAGGGATCCTCTGATTTAATCGGCTTTCATTGCGTCACTCCTGCCTCACCTCTCCTCAGAGTCTTGCTCTGCAGAGCAATGCAGGGCAGGGAAGCAGAACAGCTGTGGCATTGCTGGGCACTGCCAGCCTAAGGGGCTGAGCCAGGCTCTGCCTTCACCCTTTGGGGAAGGTGGGAAAGAGCCCTGAGAACAATCGGGCCGTTCATCCACTGCAGGAAGAGGGGAGCTGCTGTTTTGTTTTCCCAACCTGCCTCCAGCTCTGCTTCCCAACACAGCTCCTGCTTCATCCCTGAGGTCTTGCAGGACCTCTGCAGAATGCAGAGAGAGGAAAGGATTCGGATAAGGGGGGGGGGGAAAAAACAAGCCAAGAAAACAAGGATGTGAGTCAGCTCTGACTTCTCTCAGCAGCCCAAGGCTTCGTTTCAAAACTTGGGAGAGATAATGGGTCCTTGGCGTGGTCGGAGAGAAATGGATGTTGCAACACATGCAAAGCATCAGAAGAGCAGCAGCTCACACACCCAACCTGCACTGATACCTGCAGCTCAAAAGGCTGCTGGAATGTGCTCTGCAAACAGAGGCAGGCTGAGGACTCAAGAGTCTATTCTTCTGTTAGCCCCCCTCAAAGACTCTTTAAATATCTGAAAGACAGGTGATTCACCTTTGGTTCTGCATTTTATGTCTTGGTGTTCAAACCCTGGGGTGAAAACAAAGGGATCTTACAAGAAAGATGGATCTGGAGACTTTCCAGACCTGACACCTTCCCTGATCCAGTAACTAATAAACTGTATTCCTCACATGAAAAGAGGAAACCCAAACAACAAAGCAATGCTGAGAGATGGAGTAGAAAAGAAATCTTCCTCAGACCAAATGTTGAGAAGCTGAAGTAAGAACAACTGTTTCAAACCAAACAAACTGGCCTTCAAGATCTGATCTGAACAATAAATAAAAAACCTCACACAAGTGACTTTTTAGGGAGTTCTTTGGCTTGTGCCTCAAGCCCAACACACAGCCTGGTGGCTGAGTTCTCTGCTAGGATGGGAAAGTTCAGAGAGAAGACAGGATTTTTGATTATAGCAACCCAGTTGTGCAAAAAAACCCCAGGGTATCAAGTTTTGGGGGGCATAGGCATTTGCCTGAGCCAGGGTCCTGGGGAAATCATCTGTCATAGCCCTGGCCAAAGAGAAGGTCTGGGCAGGTATCACCAGATGGCACTGTGACACAGTTTTCCAGCTACTTTGTCCTGGTGTGCGAGTGAATGTTTAGTCTTGGAAAGACAGGAGAGACTGCTCTTCACTGGGGGGTTTCAGGTCCAAGATGAGGAATTAAAGAGGTGCTTGGGAGATGGAGGGAGATGAGGGGCAGAGGAGCTTGCTGCCTTGTCCCAGCCTCTGCCACAACCCTGAGCAACAGTGCTCCAAGATCCTGAGAAGCTGAGGTATGGCTGTGCCACGTCTGAACACCTCCACCCAGATCAGCACTTGTGGACAAGGGAAATACTTAACTCAGGTGCTGTTCCAATCATTCATCATGCAGGAACCTGGGCACCCTCTTGGTCAGCAGAGGAGATTCTGGTGCAACTGGAATGGCAAGAAAGTGTCACAAGAAATACACAGCTCTACAAGAACTGCTGCTGTGCCACCAGCCAGCTTGGCAGAGACCACTGGGATGGTCTAACAGCCCTTTCAGGAACTCACCACAGGATGCATTCAGATTTCTTTTTAAATATAAAATAACTAAAACCAAAATCACACAGTTTGAGAGATTTTTCAGTGTGATCTGACTGAATCTTTCGTTTGTTGAACCATTCTTTCTACTGTTTCTATCTTATAGGCACGAATGACTTTCTAGGATTGAAGCATCCACTGAAGGATGGTGCAACACTGGGCAACTTGTTTAGGAGTTTAAAAGGAGAATTACTATTATTTCTTTCAAAGAATAAATGTTGGGTTTTCGTTGTGCTGAACATCCAGAACAAGGGAATGAGTTTTTATTAGTATTTTAGTACTGGTACCTAAATACACTAAAGACTCACTCATATGACCACTCTATGTCTGAAACTCTTCTGAAAATCAAGGGCTGAATGCATTTAACTGCTTCACTAGATATGGCTCTAAATGACAAACACAGACTTAATTTATCATTTTATCATTCACAAATCTTTGCTAAAATACAGAGGTAGCCTAGAGAGAAGTATTATGGTTCAATGGAAAGAGATCCTCCAAACCATTACAAGAAACTAAGTGGTGATAAAAAAACCCTCTTTGTTGCAAGACATTTCTCTGCTTTTTTTTTTTTCTTGGGGGACTGCACTTAGAGGGTAAAATGTAAGTCACTGAAAGTGCATCAAACGGAAATCCCTCCAAACTATGGATGGCCTTTAACATCATGTCCTTAGTGGTGAAGATCCAGAGCTCTCTGAGAATGTATAAATACTCATTCAAGCTTTAACCTATTAAACCTATACAAGCGTGGCTTGCATGTGTATATTTAACTTACATAGTTTTATAATATTCCGTTTATATATGGTATAAGCAGGGGAAAGAAAAATCACCTTGTCCAAGGGGAACAGAAGGTATATTATATACTCTGTGTCTAGGATTCTTTACAGAGACTTGCTGGATTATATTTCCATCTCTCTTAACAAAAGTATTTGAAGAAGCTGTAAGGCTCAAACAGAAAGCTAAAAGCAAGTGGGGTCAGTTATATAAGGGCTGGCATTAGTTTGTTAAAGTTTTTTTTCCCTACCCATTCCCAAATAAAGGGACAAAGAAGCGACCATTGTGGGAATGTGTTTCTAAACCACATGATATCCTTATCAGATTGTCATGTACAAGGGAGGTTCTCACACAGGGACCCCATGCTGGTGAGCTGCCCCGTCACATGATGCAAGTTCTCCACTCCTATTCACATTACTAAAATAAGCTGAAGGAAACTCGATTTTCCCCTTCTCCCTCCCCCCCCCCACAAGTAAGCAAAATGCACAGTGACCACAGGGATATTAATCTGCTGCCACTGGGAAAACAACCCTGAGCAGCTGCTAATGATGAGGGAGTATATGAAGAAGAGAATCCGGCTATTAAAATCTATACCACAAGTTTGAAACTGTTTCAGATTAATATCTGATGAGCGGACTTCAACACGAGGAAACAAACAGAACTGGAGAAATCTGTGCATCAGGCAAAATACAGGGAAAAAAACCCAATTCCTTTAAAAAAATTCAGTATGAAATGAAGGTTCTGAATAGCATTTGTTCATTTAAATAGATGGCCTGTTTTAAAAAGTGCTGAGGGAGCTCCTAGATGCCCAGCATATTTGGAGACGAAGCCATGAAATGTGGATTTAGGATGCTAACTTTAGGCTACTGTTTCTGACATTCTTCACTTTTGAAGCACATTTGCTCATGCAATGATGGATTAATGAAATCCCTGAACTTAGTTTCAGAAGACAGTTTAAACCCCACAGTTTTGGAAGTTGTTTACTGATTACAGCTACGAGGAACAGCTAAGATTGCTGTGACCAAAAAACTGCACAGAAGAATCATTCCCACATGATGCCAGTTTGTTTATTTTGTACCTACAATATGGTTCTCATAAAAAGGCAGCAGCAGATGAAAGACATTACTCTTGCTTTGCCTGCTAGAAAACCCAGCTTTGCTGCCCTCCTGCCCATACGTTTTCTGGCACTAGAGAGAAAATGATGATTCTGACACTTCAGAATAGTTTCGAGTATTTTGTGGCTTGTATTTTTGTGGTTCCATTGGGTTTGGAAGGGCTTGGATTTCAGCAAGAAGCGGCACGGGTCACACTGCATGGGGACAGACCACGCACGTGAGCAAAGGTCAGAATCAATCATAGCTTTGTATTTCCAGGCCTATTACTTTTGGCAGTTTAGCCTGCCAGGAGAGGCTAAAATATTTGCTTCCCAAAAGGAGTAAAGATCAATAGAGGGCAGGAATATAATCAGCTTCTGGGCCATGCAGCGATGAGGAATGAGGGAAGAGGGTCTCCTCCCCACCGCAGCCGCTAAGCCGTCGGAACGGGAGATGCAACATTTTTGGCCAAAAAAAGTGGAAAGATTTCACAGCACAGCGACTTGAAAAGGACAATAGGCCTATTTAGGCAATTACATTATGCAGGCTTTGTTATTAGGCAGCCCTGCTCAGTCCCAGAAAGTCTGGATAATCAAAAGTGTCCAAGTACAGGAAGGGGAAAAGTACAACCCCACCCTCCAGTGCAGCCGCTGCCAGGACCTCTGGATTTGAAGGGTAAAGTCTATTTACCGAAGCTCCTTGGCCATTTTATACAGCAACTGATATCCTTCCTCGCAGGGCTCAGCACCACAGCCCAGCAAAGCTCTGAGAGGGCCCCTGAAACCACAACGAATTTGGCCCCGGTCGTGAGGAGAGGAGAAGGAGAGGAGAAAGAAGGAGGAGAAGGAGAGAGAAGGAAGAGAAGGAGAAAGAAGGGAGAGGAGAAGGAGAAAGAAGGGAGAGTAGAAGGAGAAAGAAGGGAGAGNACTGATCTCAGCCCTGCTCTGCTTCTGGGGCTCAATAGGCCGGGCCCCGGCAGCCAGCAGCCCTTCGAGCACAATGTCCCTTTCACAGCCCCGCTCCCCAATGGCAATGCTGGCTGTGTAACACAGCCGCGCTTCATCGGGCCGGGGAAAGGGCGGTGTATCAATCAGAGCCGAGGAAAAGCAGCGGCTCGGGTGCTGAGGGGAGGTGTGAGGGAGGAACGCGAGGAGCGGGGGGCGCCTCTTCCCGCGCACCCCTGAGGGCAGCGCCGAGCGGCGGGACACGCACAGGGCTCAGGCAGGCGGCTCGGCGCTGAGCGGGGATTTCACCGCACGGAAGATGAATAACTTCGCTGTCTGAAACATTATCTCTCTCTTCCAACTGCCTAACTTCGCAGCGGCCCTCTCCGAGGCAGCGCCGGCTTTGTTCTGACAAGTTGCCCCTCCGCCGCACGGACTCATTAGGCGAGCGGGGAGTCACCCGGAGATCCATCGCTTCTCCTCCAGGCTTCTCCCAGCCTGGCTTCAGCAGGGCACGCCTCTCATCATTGCTGGCTGCAGGACTTTCTGACAGTGCTGCGTGCCCATTCGTTTTCCAGGGAGTTTACAGAGACAAGAGCTGTTCTCGTTCCCATTAATTTGGAGGAAAAAATATCCCCCTGCATTTTTTTTTCTCGCATGAAGGGGATCAGAAACAAACACTTCTCATCACATATTTCAGGGCATTAAGCTACAAGTATAAAAATTTAAACAAAGACTATCCCTAAGCAAATCAGCCCTAGTGATTCAGCTGTAAAGTTTAGAGATGAACTTTAAAGAAAATAACCTGGTTCAAACAGATCTTGCCTTCTGGGCACCAGCAAACACACCTGCAGCAATCTGATACTGGGGAATGCAGATTACAAGCCCTTCACTTCAAAAATGTTTGTTTTTAAATTCAGAAAGATGAAAGAAAATAAAGTACTGAGCGCTTTTTTTTTCCCCCCCTTTTTTTTTTTCTTCTGTGAGCACAGAAGTTTCCTGTGCTTACAGGGAAAAGAACCTGACCCAAACACTGCAATAATCCGGAATTCAGCAGGCAAAATCAGGCTTTCTGCTGTCCCATCTTCAGCAACTTTGGGAAAGTGAATACCTAGATCCTCTCCAGGCAAACATTTCCCACCAAACTGCAACAATAAGTCCACACTACACCGGCCTCAATAACCCAGTACATTCTGCTGCCATATCCATAACTTCTCCCTTCATCAAATTTCTCATCCCTCCACAAAACTCAGGAGGCAAAAGTCTGCTCGAGATAATCAGCTGAAGCCCTGCACACTGCCAAACCAACTCTTGTTTTGGGCCCGCTCATTTGTTGGTTTTGGTTTTGTTTTGGGGGTTTTTTTTCGCCTGTTTAATTAATGAAGACTAATTAAGAATATTTTTTTAATGGGCTTTTCCAAGGCCAAATCTCCTTTCGTCGCAGCTCCCCTCTCTGGGCCTGTCTCTCCCACTTCTGCTGTATTTAGTGAGCTCACATTTCACCAAAAGTTACTGGTTTTCTCTCAGTATTTGCTGTCGCCGCGCTACGAGGGAGCAGAAAATTCTGCCTTACTTAAAAAAGTATAAATTACTCACTCCTGCAGTCTCTTTTGTCCTCTTAAGAACCGTTCTTGTCTAATTTGATTATAGTGACCTGATTTTTATCTTGAGAGAAAAGGAGCGAAAATGACTCATGATTAAAAACGCAGGCAGTTCTACTCTCACTTTGAGTCCCTCATTTTCTTTGCAGATAATTTCTTTTTAAACCTACAAGAATATAACTAATACCACATGAAACAGGGCACAAAATTAGGTGGTTTTTTTTGCTGTACTCGTAACACCTCGTGCAATATACAGTGGCTAGCAATTGCAGTGCAAACCCATAGCAGGTTTTTCCTCCCACGGGGGAGGAAAATAATAGACACGAGTTTAAGGTCATGTTTAGGTTGCGCCCTACCCTCTATTTTTACTTTGCAGACCCTTGTGGAGTAGAAAATTCACGATGCTGCAGGAGTGCCCTCGCTGAGTGAATCGTAACAGGATTAACATACTGGAGATGTGCTGGAGTTGGAGACCTACAGCATTCTGCCCTCAGCCCTGCAATGGCCAGTTCTGCCAGTGTTCCCAGTCAAACCCCTGCTGCTGACTGGGACTGACCCGTTTGGAAGCTGCACTAGCCATGGATTATTCCCTCAACAACCATTTACCTTTTACTATCACGTCTCTATCAAAGCAATATTTCTAAGGCCTAAAGCAATGGCTGCAGGTGTATTGCTTTTATGGCAGAGCCAAAAATAATCTACAAAGTAGATTATAAAAAAAAAAACCAACCAAACAACCCAACCCTAATCTTTTACACGTTTAAAGATTTCAAAATTTGGCTATGATTACTTTCCAATAAATCATATTCATAAAAACAGTGGATCAGGAAACGCTTGAATTGGAATGAAGCATTGCTGTCTGTATTTATGAGCACTGGAGCAACCTTTAAACCAATAAAAGGTTTCTGGTCCACGAAAATTCTGGTTTTGTCATTATTTTTATGAGATGCGAGATAAAAATCTTACACGAGGAGAGAATCTGGGTGTCTTAGAATCCGCTTATTTACCCATAACCCATAAAGTGCTTCCACTTTCTTCAACATTAAAACCAAACCTTGCTCTAGAAATCAAACAGGATTGTTTCTTTGGACCTGGCTGAATTGCTTTTCCACATTTCTATCCCATTAACTTTCACAGTTCAGATTACAGCCACCGCATTACGATTCGGGTTTCGGCCTGATTTGAAATTCCCATGCAGTGCAGTTTAATCCTATTGCTTACAAAGTTACGAGCCCGGATTCCTCAATGCCTCTGCCCGTGTTTTTTTATGTACTCTTGTTAATACGAGTTTCTTTGATTAGCCAAACTTCGCTGTTATCAACACTTGTCTCTTATCGCAGGCCCTGGGCAAATGACATATTTACCACTCATTCCATCCTGATAAGGGTAATCCCGTGTTTAACTTGCCCAAGAACAAACACCACGCATTTTGTTTTGAAGAATCCTGCTTCTAGGTATTAAGGACACGCAGGAGAAGGAGCAGGACGCTTGCAAGCCAGAGGTTATTTCGAGAAGATTTTTGTGAATGTAAACTCTTGAATGGCAACATACGCCTTCTACTCCAGGAAAGTTTATTTAATTCCAAGTTTCCGCAAGATCACCACTTAACTTACAGTAAAAGTTCAAAGCGTGGAAGGAGGAAAACGCATTTTTAGTAAAACATCTGTTTGGAGGGGGTTTTCTTGTTGTTGTTTCCCTTAAGTGAAGCTCTTCCACAACTAGTAACTTTATCTCGAAGTAAAAGCTTTGCTCCCTAGCTCGTCTGAAGCGTTTTGGAAGCAGCGCGGTTCCCAGGCTGAACTTCACGGTCTCATTTTAATTGTAAAGGCATCAAAACATTTGCAGGGCTGTGGGCTGATCATCACCGACTTTTACTATTCTCTTTTCATTGCTCAACCCACACAAATGTCATGTGGCGACTGAAAAACTTCCGAGCAGAGTAAAAAAACACTGCTTCGCTCAACTATTTTTTTTTTTTAACTTTATTTTCTCCACCCCTTGGAGATAAACTGTCTAAAAGAGAGAGCTATTCTAACGCCTGGGTAACTTTTTAACATGCTGCAGAACAACTGTTTCAAACAGAATTAAACGGTTAATGGCGTACTGAAGTGCCCGAGAGTGTGCTAAAAACATTTTGATAGATAGCCAAGTCATTTATCTAAATCACCGTCAGAGCACTGAAGCATCCTGCAAGTTTTTTTCTGCGGAGTACAAGGTGCTGCTTTCTGGCACTTTTTGGTCCCTTCTGAAACTTGAAACTGCGCTGTTAAAATCCTATTTGTTTGCTACCTATATAATTCAGCGACAAATCCAAGCTCTGCAAGGGAATCTGGTATTTTCTGAAGTGTCCTGCCACTAACTCTGCCATCACCAGCGCGACGCTGCCTGGACCCCGAGGTACAGAAATAATTGATGGTTAAACTCAAAGGGTGTTCACAGTAAGTAGCTTTCTAGCAAAACAGCAACTTCTTAGAGCAACAAAGTGAAGAAGAAAGGTGGCAGCGAGGTCAGTACAAAGAAATATTGCTTTTTTTTTTTCTTGGGATACTTCAAACTACTGCCTGAGTTTTGGAACGGCACCTACCCACTGCAATTCCACATTAAGCAGCAGCATTTTAATTGCTTGGCTGCACTAAAATGCACTTTTCTGACAACGTGTGTCCAGATCATCAAACGGGGAAAAAAAAACAACAACAAACCACAACAAACCATCAGAGAGATGTTAGGTAAATTCACCCTTCAGCACTTGGAGTTCTGCAAGTATTTGCTGTATTATATTATAATTTTAGGTGTGGGTGCTTGACTCCACAACTGTTCAGATCGATAACTGCGTGAGAAGGAATAAACAGCAGCCCGGTACCTCTTTTCCCTTTCTTGCCAAAAAGGAGGGGAAAACAAAAAAAGTCTTGCAAATCACATTTTGCACAAAACCTCCCCCCCACCACCACCCACCCCTCGTTGCCTCTGCACTTAACCACAGGCATTTCCCTTTAGAATACATGCAAATAACAATAACAACGACAACGACTTGAAAGTGGAAAAAAGAAGAGTTGGGACCTACATTGAGCACTGTGCCGGTGTTGCCACTCTGATTGTGCCAATCCACTGAAGCAGGCTTTGAGAGCCTTCTCCTGGAGCATGCAGGAAGACGGACTCGCAGTGTAGAAATCCAGCATCTGAGCAGGGCTCACTGCTAGAACATCCATACAGTCAAACATGATTCCCCCTGCACGGAATGCCTGCAAAAAGTGCTTTCCTCTAGGTGTGGAGGAAAATGGCACATAAAAGTACACCCAACTCCATCAAACTCTGCCCCTTTTTTGGCACGTAGGCTGTTGGTCTTTTTCCCAGACCAGAATCATGAATTATGACAGACAACACAGCTAAAAGCCTGTAATTGATCCAAATGATCATTTACCATTTTCCAGGCTGCCCAGCCAATCCGGCAAGATGGGGGGAAGCGAGTCGCATTCCAAGTTTTAGCTCCCATCAAATGCCCCCCCAAATTTCGTTAGAGTCAGTCCCGCTCCTGGGGCTCTCGCCGGGTGCGTTTCGCGTCCCGCGCCGCGCCGATCGCCCTCCTCCCCGGGACAAAACGGCTCCGCTAGCCACTCGGGATCCCCCTCGGCCGTGAATAGATCCTTCTGCCTCTGAACAGCTCACTTCCTACTACTTGTGTCACAGGGAATGAAAGATTGAATTGCCTAATATATGCGAGTGAACTTTCCGTGAACCCTTCCCAGGCTGCTAACCTTCAAATGACCCAAGCGGTCTGACATCACCAGCTCCCAGGATTCTCACAGGCCTTCACAACTCCCAGCAGCCCTGCAAAAGAGCAGGCGGGCGAGCGAGCAGGCGCTAGCCCCGGCTCCAGCCCCAGCCCCAGCTCCAGCCCCGGCCCCGGCCCCGGCCCCGCCGAGCGGGCGGCAACAGCGGGTACGGCCGGGCAGGCAACTCGCACAAAACCTCCAAAAAATAAAGCGCAGAGAGGAGGGAGAGGGTGTGGGAATCGAGACAGCAGCACTTGGAGAGAAGTCTTTTTAAATTTCGGCTCCATTTGCTGAAACTTCTGTGCCCCCCCCCCCCCACGCCGTTCCCTCCCTGCGCGGAGAGGCCCCGAGCGAGGCACGGGCTCCTCTGCCGCCCCAGGGCCCCGGGGCAGGTTTTGCCACAACTTACGGGGCAGCGGGGCCGGGCTCGGGGCTGCCTCACCCTAAGGCAGCCCCTGCACACAGCAGCAGGGACCCCTCGTTCACAGCCAGCAGCGGAGACCGCGGCAGCTGCCGCCGCTCTCCTCACAGGCCTGGCCCTCCGGGCTGGGATCGCTCCCGTCTCTCTTCACCACCCCTTCCCCGGGGCTCCTCGCTCAGCCGGGGTTCCCAGGTCTCCCCGATGGGCCGGCTGTGGCAGGCATGGCCTGGAGAGCCCGTCCCCACGGCTGGGCCCGTGGCAAGAGGCGGCCCCACATCTCCCTCTGTTCCCCAGCCCGGCCGCCGCCGGGCCCGGCCTGGCTCTGATTAGCGCGGAGGGGCCGGGGCCGCTCGCGTGGGCCCTGAGGGGCTGGATCAGCTTTCAGAGGGCTAATGAGCCCCAGCTCCCCGGGAGGGAGCAAGGCCACAAGCGGGTCTGTGGAGCCACCCCAGGGTGCCAGCGGGGGACATGACGGCTGCCCCCTCCTCAGGGCAGGCAGACCCCAGCCACCCCCCTCGCTGCCAGCTGGAAGGCCACGGGGCTGCTCTGACCAAAACACCCCGTGCAGATCTCCTCGGAACCCTCCCTCTGGGCAGGGGTAGGTGTTGAGACCTTCCCTGCACCGTGCTGGCCCCCCATCTGCATCAAGCCAACAGACATCCTCATGCCTGGTACCCAAACAGCCACCTCTGCTAAGTCTCTCTCCCAGAGCAAGCCTCCACTGGGTCTTTATTCCTACAGACAGTTTAAAAATGGAAATCAAGAACCTGTAAACACTCCCTCTGTCCCACTGAAAAGCTTAACGACCACATCCATCCTTTTAAGCAAGTGAGACGAGTCACCTCAGCTCCAGCAAACCGAGCACCAGTCCTCAGCCAGGTTTCCCGAGGCAAAGAGCAGCCTCAATTCCCACCCCAGAACTAGCACAGGTCTGGAAAATGGGAATTAAACCCCTTGGTTTCTGCCTTGAAAAGCACAAGATGGGGAGTGGGACCAGGCACAGCACCCCACTGGTGACGGGGAAGCAGCACTGGGAAGAGGCTCACTCTGGGACCTTGGCAGCCTCTTGAATGGATGCGGTGTCCCCTCTCCACAAAAGTCCTTTGATGAACCACAAGCTCTCTGACAATGCCTGCAGATTGTATGAGCAAAACTTTTCACACAGGTTGAAGAATGAAAGAGAACCCCCACGAAACAAAACCCCGCACACAGCACACGCACTTGTTCCCTGAAACTGATCTGCCCACACTGCAAACCGGTGGAGGGCTGAAAGACCTGCTGCAATCTGGAAGCAGAGACGTTTGAAGAGATAAAAACAAAAGCTTTTCTCAGCCTCCCTCCCAGCTTCCTTAAAAACACTGGATTTAACTGCCTCTTTCCAAGGACTTTCTCAGCCCATTGGGGTGTCCTGTCCCAGCCTGGATTCCTCCAGCTGAAGCAGCCCCTGACACCCTGTATTCCAAAAAAGATGAACAGTAGGTGTTTATCCACAGCACCATCCTTCAGGGAAGGTTTGTTTAAACCAATTTTTGTTCACATCTCAGCTGGCCGTGTGGTTACAGCTCTGTTCTGAGTAGCAAAGCTAAATTAAAAGGCAGAATTTTCTAAGCAGACGACATGGGACGAGCTGGAAGTTTGGAATATGTAACACATCACCACAGAAATAACTGGAAAGGATGACACAAAAACACAGTATATTTGTCAGTCTCCAATTTGGGGAGAAAACAGCATTTTGTGTGGACTGAGGCTCTTGGAACAGTTGAAACCGATGCCAAGAAAAATATCTTGCCCATGTGAGAGAAAATAAATACAATAATACAAACAGAAATACAGTTCTGTTTATTCCATTACCAGGCTTATAATACCAGATTTAAAAATAAAACCTGCCCGTTATACCTCAAAATGTAGACTGGCAACTTGGGAACATAAACGCCTGGAAGTCACGCTTAACTGCATGTGAATTGAAAAAAAAATCCCTTTTTTCTCACTGTATCTAAACGAGCCAGGTAGCTCATCATGTTTTATTAGGAATAATAGTTGTGTTAATGCTTATACTTATTACTGAAACCACGTGCAATTAGCAAATGCTTCAAACAGCCTGATGGTTTGCCCAGGTTCTATTTCTGCAATGCAGGCATTTACCTCTCTCACAATTCTTGTTTTTCTTGGAGTATCAGGAAAAGCTACATTCATAAAACAGGAGGAATTTTCTACTTTAGATCAGGACCAACCATAATTATTGTGATAACTAACAGCTCTCTCATTCAAGTGTAATGAAACTTTTCAGTGTAAATGCCTCCTCAGCTCCCACAGAGGTGTGAGCAGGCACCAGCTCTCCAGTATCTTCCACTTTATCCGTGCAAAGAAATTGGGATTTCACATCTCTGCTTTGATCTGTTTCCCCTCGCTCTGCGATGGCACAAACTTCACAATAAACATATTCTTAGCCACCAGTGAAATAAAAAGCAAAAGTTCAAGTCAGAAACCTATTTCCTTTGGTGTTACTGTAGATTTGTCAGTGTGACATAGCACATTTGAAACCCATAATCATAAAACAAGAATTTACAGCCAAGGTTTAGGGTCTACATCTGTTTCTCTGTTTTTCTGTACTGCAATTACCCACTGGACAATTCAGAAAGCAGCACAATGAATCACCTACTGCACACACGTTTGTGCTGGTCACTCTTTTTTTTTTTTGCTGGTACAAGCTGAGGATGCCATCCTATGCTTCACCAGGACAGAATATTAACTAGAATTAGGGTGACTGTCGAATAAAAATGAATTTACTACAAGCAACAGAGTACTCCTGGAATATTACAATCGTATTTATTGGATGGAAAAATTAAGAAGTCCATGCAAAAATCCTCCAAACCCAAGTACCTCAGGGGAAGCACTTATTTTTTTTTTTTCCATGCATTTTCCGATTAATCAAATGTAGCACTCTCTTGAAACAGTTTTGACAGCAGAGTAAATGGTTACTAGTGAATGATGTGTGTGTTTAAGCAGTGAAAGCAGAGACAAAGTGATGTTTTCTTCTACTCCCTAGGCAAGAGCTGACACTAAGCTTGCTGCCTCAGCTTTGATACTCACAGATTCCTTTGTGTCAGTTGCTGGGAGAATCACTGGCAGTTCACTAACCCTGCCTCACACACAGAGGCTTTGATTTTTACCTCTTCATTCAGAAGAGATGTTAATATGAAACAGTGCTTGTCTGCCTCGGTGGGTTGGGTTTTTTTCTCCCCTCTCCCCCCCCGCCCCAACTGGTGATACAGGGCTTCAGATCTAAAACATGAATCCCCCTTCCCTAGATGTAGTTTGAAGTGGTGTAGGATGTTTTCTCGTGTCACAGGCATGTATGAGTGATGTCAAAAGATTATGGGGAAGAAAATGACTGGGTCACATGAGAATGGCTGGAGATTCAAAACTCCCAAGGTAGTGCTGAGGAAATGGGAAACAGCCTGAGCAAGAAGAGCCCTGAAGAGAAATGCAAAATTACTGGCATAGACTGGCACAAATGGGATGGAAAAACATGGAGTGCAGCAAATTAAGTCAAAAGGGGTTTCTTCTGACTCCTGTACAGCTCACAGTGAGCTAAGCAGGAGTTTGCACATAGTGGGAAGAATTACCTCAGAGCTGAAATCTAACAGCAACTGGCCTGGGACTGCTGAGTGCAGAGCAGCATCTGACTGTGGATGGCAAAAGCAGAGCCAGGCAGCCCCAGGTCTGGAATCTGGGCACTCAGCTCCTGAGAGCCACTCACTTTTGGTCTTAGGATGTGTGTTCCTAAAGATGCCTTTAAAGCTGATTGCTTAACCGAAAGGCCATAAAAAGAAATCATCTCCACAATCTTGAGTACACATTTCTTAGAATCCATACTGTGTTTTACCCTCCTCTGGCCTGGAGCTGGGGGAAGAGAACTGCCCTGAGTGATAAAGCTGGAAGGGTATCTGGTTCAGCAGCCCATTTCTAAAAGTCACTGCTTCTAGATCTTTCCATGGAAAATACAGGTATCCCTGGTGACTGGCAAAGTCCACCCCACCCAGGGGTCCCCTACTGCCTGTTCTCTACCAGCACTGAAGCATTAAAGCAAGAGATTTAATATCCTTTCCAAAGTTGTTTTGGGTTATCAGCCCTGATATTCCAGATATTCACATACAGCCAATGTCTTTTTGGACTGTGATAAATTTCTATCTTTGTGAGACAGGAGGAGATAGTAAGTTATTGGGCTTTGGGGCAAAGGAGGATAAATATTTGTTTAAAAACACTGTAAAACTCCTCCAAGTTGCAAATAAAAAGAGAACACACAGCAAACTGCACCTCTCTGAGGCCCCAAAGAATGACTGCTGCAGGCTCCAGGAAGGCTGGCTAAGGAGCAATGACATTATGTGCCTAAAGAGGGGATGACATGCATTTTTGAAGGATATAAAAAGAAAAAAAAAGAAGCATTATTACATTAAAAACTGGCTACATACTGAATCTACACTTGCTGTTCAGGAGGATCCTGTGGTGCAAACACCACTGCTATAGGGATGCCAAAAAAAAAAACAACCTATAGAAGTGAGCAAGAGAGGGGGGGGAAAGTTTGTTTAATTTTGTTTTCTTTGTAAATGACCAGAAACTGCTGTTTGGAGGTTTAGCCAAGAAAGAGATTTTTACTGCTGGTCTATAAATCCCTCAAAACATAGAGTTATAATGGAAATGCTGAGGTAACTGGAGTGCCATGCATGGCACTGACACATTGCATTATATAATCCAGGGAAAATGAGGGCTGGGAGATCTATAAAACCAAAGTAGAAGCAAGATGTAGGAAAGAGCAGAAGAGCAAGTAGGAATATTGAATATTTAAGGGCAGAGAATACTACTTTTAACAATCAAGTTTCCTATGTGCTGAATATGCTCATGGTTGGCTGAAGGTGGAAGAGCACAGAGCTCCACTAAAAACACAGATTGCAAAAGGCTATTGGAGTAACTGTTTTGTTTCTACCTTGTTTTTAAGAGAGGGAGAGAAAAAGTTACTTGAGAGATAGTCTTTCCTGATGCTGATATCCTCAAGGGTGTCTCACAACATGTAGATGAGTAACATTAGAAAACACAGAATAAACAGAGTTCCAAACAAACACATCCTAACAACGACTGAACCTGGCTAATTCCCACTTAGCTCGTTCCAAACCTGCATCAAACCCTGGAAGCACAGTCCAGTCTCCTATCTGTGGGCATCTTAAAAAGCCAACTGATGGAGGGACTGGAAAACGTGTTGGCATGGCCACCTGGCTAGCAGAGATAAGGACAGCAGTGACAATGTGGTGACACCACCTGAAACCTGCTGCTGATGGTCATGGTGCCAACACCTCTGCTCTTCCTCTTCACCACCCTACAATCACACCTTTGTTTGATCCTGCAGGTGTGCCTTCTGTTAGGGCACAGCCTGTGTGGTTTCTGTAAATGAGCTAAGATTACCCAGAAACTGAGGTATTAATTTGATTTTCTCTATTTTCTCTTATAGAATATGTGCCATTGACACCGTGTGAATTAAATCACTGTACAGGTCCTCCCAGGAACATTGTTATGTCTGTAACTTTATTAATGTAGCCTGAAAAGTAAACTTGGGTTTATTCACACCCTGGTTTCAAACTCCACTAGAACACACCCATCCAATTGTTCCCTGCTGCATTCCTTCAATTCTACTTCTGCAATTTCAGACCACAAAGAAAAATCTGCATGGTCTCCACCTGCTTCATTAAGCTACTTCCACAGGATGAAACAGATCTGCAACACCCTGCAGGACTCCCCCATGGAGTCCCACAGAAGAGATGTGTCCAGACATGTGGCCATGCTCAGGGCATCATGACTGGCATGTGTTTGGATCAAAAAGTCTTACAGAGCTGGGGGGTGCAGCTGAAGACTGTGGGGTCCACAGCATGTTGTGTGGTGCTGTGATTTTTTCTGCCCTCATGGTACCTTTTGTGCCACACTAGTGGAGGAGTGCAGGGTGCTCTCTAAACATGCCATGCAGGCTCTATAAGACTCAAATTTGTTTTGTTTAAACCAGACCAAACCCCTTCCCTTTGATACCTTGAACCTTCTTGTGAGTGAACAATTCTACACAGACCTTGCCATCACACTGAATAAAAACCTCACCATTTAATCCATCCACAGTTTGGGGCAAATCTCTTAGAGAACAGGCTTCTTATTCAAGCAACACTGACCCTCCTTGTATTCTTATCAGAACAGCCTTCACCTGTCTTTATTTGGAGACATGCAAAGATAAATGCATGGAAGGAAACTTTATCCTCCCCAGAATGTCTCTGAGATCTCACCCTTGCTGCATCCATCCATTCTGCCTTTGGCATGAAGTATCCCAAAGGACATGCCAGAAGACAGGGTTGTGGCCCAGCTTCTTCCAGAAATTATTGAGCCTCATGTGGAAAGGGTTAGGAACAAGAACAAGACACAGTCCCAGTTCTGAGAAACAGGTTGGAACTCTCCCTAACTAGTACAGCACCAGGTTATTTAAACCACATTCTAAAGAACTAAACTGAATGCCAAGTTACTGAATACATGTTACTTAAAGACTTAAAAAAATTCAAGGTCCACCTGCTGAATTCTTCAATTTGTTTAAAACTGGGTTTTGGTTGTTTTTTTTTCTTCTAAACAGACTTATTAAGAGTACAAACATCACCTCCCCTGACACAAGCAGCTGAACAATGCAGCACCATTACGTCAGAGGCAGGACTGCACAAGCACGTAAGGAAGCCTAAGAGCTTTGCCAACACAAATGATCAGGCAGAGCCTCACTGGAAAAAATGAGGCACAAAGATTTAAGTGTAAAACTTAGTGAGAATTGAACGACACATTGACAAATCCCACTCCTCTCACTAGCTTCCTATCACAACCCAACAGCTGAAGCAGAGATTCCTAAGCAGTGTTTTTACTTGGTCTCTCCCTCATCTTATCAGTAGCCTTCAAAGGGAATGTGGGTGGATCTCCTCCAGGAAAAAAGAAAAAAAAAAAAACAACAGAAAAACCCCTCAGAAGTGCCACCTCTTCCACACAAATGTATTGGTGCAACCACAGAGGCTTTGCTTGAACTGAGAGACTTTGAGAAAACACACCTGGCACTTTTAAAGGAGAAATGAAAGAACTCCTCCTTCAGCCCTCAAGCCTTGAGTGGCCTTAAGAAGAGCAAGAGCTAAGCAGAGAGTCTAATGAGGATGCAGGCAAAAGCAACACTGGCTTCTTCAACTATCTTAGGCAGGAAGGAACAGCTTAAGGTTGAGATGTTTAGCCTGCAGGAGCAAATGGGCTGCAGACTGTGCACAGGTGAGGACAGAAAGAAGACTTTCCAGAGCTCTGGAAGTGACCCAAAGCACGTGCTGCCCTGAAGTTCCTTGGGAAATCTCACCTTCTAGTTTGGTGCAAGAGAGATCTTTCTACACCCCAGCCAGAGTTGTCCAAAGTGACATTTGCCTGGATAAATGCACACCATTGTACTGTTATTTTTTGACTTTGGTGTGGAATACAATTATTGAAGACTCGGCAGGAGAGCCTGAAAGGAGCAGGAGTGTAATTCCAGTTCAGAAAAACTCCAATAACTGACAACACCTAAGGAACACAAGATAGATGCTTTGTATTGTTGGGCTGAGTCTCATTGGCTGGCAACCCTGACTCTCCCAGCAGGACTCAGTTACATAGCAACTCCTGAGGGCAGATTAACCCTTTCCCATTTATCTATCTGGCCTGATTTAGGAGACCTTTTCCTCTTCCTGCTTCAGAATAATTCTGTAGGTTTGCAAAAAGTGTTTGGAAAAAATGAGTTGAGTGGTACTAGGGTGAAAGCAAAAAGACCTGGCTCACCATGGGACACTGATGGTGCATCTTATGATACTTTGGTTTTTTTTAATCTAGTCCTTTCTAATTACTGGCATCCAGTAATTACATGAGAATCCCAACTCATTTCATTACAGCAATTCCCATTTTGTTGTTAGAACTGCATTACGTTTGTGTGTATCTACATTAAACACAGTGCAAGTATTACATACACTTAGCAAGATAATTGCTGTTCTCCTGGCTATCAGGACTAACAAATCTGAATCTAAAAATGTCAAAATCTAGGACAAAAACTCTATAATTTTACAATGTTATTCAGCTTCATTAATCTCCCCGTTGTGAGAGGGCAGGGTGGACCCTGGGGCGAGGAAGGGCCCAAGTGCCCACTCAGGGCCTGCCCCCCATGGGCACCCTTCACTGCTGGCAGCCACCAGCTGAGTAACAGAGCAAAAAGAGCTGCTGGGTTTCCAGAAGAGAAAATAAGAGATCACACCGATGTGATGCACACTTATTGGCTCCTGGTCACACTGAGAACTGTGGATTTCTTCTTGCTTTTTCAACCCCAGACTGGCCTCACGGTACCGTGGGCACTAAGCGAGGCTGGGAAGGGTTGGCACCACTGACACTGCCCCATTCCAGACAAGCTGGCTAAGATTTCTTTTCCTAAGAAAGCTAAACTGGCTTAGCTTTGCTTTCCTATGGAAGAGCCATGGATGCTCTCAGCTCAAGGGTCAGAGGAGGAAAACCTTGAATCAACCTCTGCACAGCCAGGCACAGCAGGCCCTCGACACACACACCTTCCACCAGCACCTCTTCACCAGGGATATTCACTGCTCAGCAGCTCCTGACACCCCACTAAGGCCAGCAGCACTCTAAAGAAAAAACAGACATTTCATTTGCTCTAATATCACAGAGCATCTGCTTAAAAGTTTCTTTGAATTGCTTTAAAAGAGGCAACACTAGCACGTCACTAAGAGGCCGGTTTAACTCAGGCCTTGCTTTTCTCAACTCTCATCTGTGTTTTCTTTGTATGGCTCTCATAAATCCAGATGGGATAGAAATATACCATTTTAAATGATATTTATGATTTAATTTGGTTTCTTGCAGGATAAAGAAAAGCCCTTCTTGAATAACTTATCTGCTGACTTCATAAAACAAAGAGTATTGATAGAGTGGATGGGAGATTAGGCCAAAAAGAGGTACTTCAGAAATATTTGGTGGTCTGAAAAAGTCATTAGCAAGAATCAATTTCATTTCTTAACAAAAAAATAATTTCCTATTTTGCTATCATGATTCATCTAAAGGCAGAAACGTAACCTCTGAAAGGGTGAAACCTGAAGGACTAGTTTCAATAAGCTGATGCTCTGTTGAAGGCTCCTTTTCCTATCAATGCCAGCATGCACCTGTCAAATATCTGTGTTCTTCATTAAACTAATGCCTTTCTGCATAATAAATAAGATGTACAATATATAGGTGTATTCCCATGTCTTGCCATTAAGCTAGGTGATACCAAAATAAATGTGCAACCATATCATTATATCAATCTCCAGTATTACTGCATCGTTACTATAACTATAATTAACTAGCTGCAGGTCACTTTTCTAATATATCCTTAGAAATTAAATGTATAATTTGTCAAAACCATATGCCTTCATAAATTGATTATTCGGAATTTAGAAGCTTTTTAATTAGGAAGAAATTTATGCAATACTATGTGTAATAATTAGGAATCAGCTCTTCTGTGATATTTTTGTACATCAGCAAAAATTAAAACATTGGAAAACATTACCAGGTCATTGCAGTATTTCAATGTCAAAAGAAACAGAGACTCTAAATGTAGAGGTTAAAGATATTTTCCCGTATCTTTTACATCTTCCAGAGCTTTGTGATCTCAGGACTGGAATCATTAACCAAATATGAAATCAATGAGGAAAAAAAAAGCTCTAATCTGACATTTTCAAGTGCAGAGTCACTACAAATGAGTTATGCCACTGTCAAACTTTTTCACCACGTCCCATAGCTTTACTAAACATCATCTATTCTAAGTCAAGCTTCCATTTTATGCTGCACTAAACAATATTTTGCTTCTCTGGGCTCTACCAGATAAAGTTCTGAAAGCCTTCAGGGCTTCCTAACAAGCATCAGGATGAGGGGTACACCCCTGCTTTCCACACGGAAAACTAGAGGGAGAAAAAAACAGTTAATTGATATTTGTTCATGGTACACCAGAGGCAAAAACTGTACCCCAGCTCCCCCACTCTCCCCTCCTGTGCTTTCACCACTGGGCTATTCAGACCCTGCACCCCCACACGGGCTCTGGGTACTTCTATCAACATTTCATAGCAGAAGATTTTTTTTGACAGAGAACACAAAAGCTGCTTTGTTGGAAGTCTGGACACTTTTTTTCTACCTAATAAAAACATGAATAGAAGTGGGACCTCAGCAAGCATATGGCAGAAAGTCTGGGCTAACTGAAAAAAAAAAAAAAAAGGGGGGCCTAGAAGAGCTCTCTCTGTCATTCCCAACGTGTTTACTGCCAAATGTATATGGTGTAAATCAGGAGTATGCAGAGTGAGCCATAATGGAACATTGTTTATGTGCACATCCTGGCAAATGCATATACAGCACACAGACCATTTCCAAGCAGAACATAAACACAAAGGGGGAGTGATGACAAACAAGTATTCCAAGGCAAGAAAAATGTTATTCCATACACAAACCAAACAAACTAAAGTGGTTTCTCCCCTGCTAGGCTCCAACTGGCAGCTCTCAGCTGCACACACTACGGAGCTGTTGCAGAAATGAGAGACATCCCAGGCTTTGCTGGTTGCCTTTCTTATTCCTGAGCGACCTTATTATGCTCCCAATATGAAAAATAAAAACACAGTTAAGATTTTCTTTCACTCCCTTGCAAAAACACAACAAACCAGCCCTTTCTTTCGGCCTGAATAAGAGCTGATGCCAAGAACACTCCATAAGGAATTCCTGCAGCTTTCCTGCTCTGAGGTCCCACTGAAAGATGCCCAGTTCTTTCTTCTGAAGGTCTCTCCCACAAACCTATTACACGGTTTTAGCAAGTGACACCAGTGTGACAATACCTTGGAGGTTTGGGGCTCCTGGCAGATTAATTTTTTTCCTTTTAATCATGACTCGGAAAAAGGAGGAGGGTTTAGAAAACCAAGCTCCCTGCAATTTCAAGATAGTAAAGCAGGGGATGAAGTTTTTGTAGGTGCTTTCTTTTGGAGAACAGAGCATGGTGCTTTTGACAGCCACTGGGTAGATAAATGGCTGTAATTTTATTCCTTTAAACCTCACTTCAAACACATACCAAACTAAAGGAGGAAGATGACAAGTAGGAAAACAGAGGGTAGAGTGACAACAAGAATCACAGAAAGTCAACTGATAAAGCAGAGCTCTTTACATGATGAGCAGGCCTCACTAGAATAGGAGCACTGGAAGCAAGAGGATCATGTGGAGTCCAGAACAAAAACACTTCTTGACATCATCCACAGAAAAGCAGAGCCAGCCTGAGATTTCCAACTATTAATCCAGAGCATGCCTTGCTTCTCCAGAGCTCCAGAGCCAGACTCAGCAGAGCATGAAACACAAGCTCAGGGCCTGCACCTGCAGGAAGATTCCTCCTAGCTCTCCAGTCCTGGATCCAAGGGTTCCATGCTCAGAACTGAAGGAATCTCAGAGCCTGGTGTGTAAATCCCACCCTGGCAATATCTGTAGCACCTTCACCATATCTACACAGCCCTTTACTGGAGCTGCACTGCTCTGCAATTTGATTTTCTTTGTATTTCCAGAAATAGATGAGTTTTTGCTATACACAACCCTCACAAACCCCTGAGTGGGCAGCAGCTGAATGCTTTCTGAGTTCACATCCCAGGGCCTGGGCTACAGGGTGGCAGTGAGGACACTGGAAATGCCAAGTGCACGCTCACATGCTCCCTCCTCATTATGGGATGTATTCTGGATGGTTGACTGCCTTCTGCAGATCAGCACTGTTGGCCAGAGAAAGAGCAGCTCTGAGATGTGTGCCACGCTGGGCAGGATTCACCTCCAGCTTCACAGCAGCTCCTGCCAGGGGAAAGATGGCAAAGCAGAGACCTGGGGTGGCTGCTGCAAAGCTGAGTCACCACTGATGCTCTGATGATTTGAAGTCAATGGGTTTTTATTAAGACTCCACAGCTTATGTCTCACCCTTAAGAAAGGTATTAAAGTGTGGGAAGAATCTTATTTTTTTATTTAAGTTTTCCAAATCCTTTGCCTTCATAGTGAGATTTAAAAAAAACCTTTTTTTTCTCTATCTAAGAGTCAAGTGAGCAATTCAGTTTTCATTTCAGAAATCTTCACCTCTAAGGACTCAGAAGAATGGCCTACAAACACAACCGGGCTGGCACGAAGCAACACTAAATGACTAATAATGAGCCTTTTCATTTGCATGGCAGTATTATGATTTCTTTTACATTTAGGGCAGGTAAAACTCTGTAATTCAGAAAACCAGAAGGGAATTCAGGAGCTGCAAAGGAGGCAAGAGAAAGGCACTGAAAACACCCTCAGACAAGGTTTGTATTCCCACTAATTGTTGTCCTCCACGCTGGGCAATCTTGCACGTTGTTATTTACTAGATAACTCCATGAAAACCAGTGTTCCTTAGATACTCCCATCTCCCATTTAAATTAAAGTGGAGTTGTTGTTTTAACCCTACTCAAGTATGTAATATAACGATGATTGTAGATCTTAATGATCACAAAATCCCTTTGATTTATCCCTCAGTTCACTATCTCCAACAAACATAATCCTAAAAACAATAGAGAGGAAGATCTTACAGGCCCTTCAGATGGTGGGGGGGAGCAGGGAATGACTATATATGTAAAGCTACAGCTTCAGGGCTCAGGACTTTCCTGTTTGGAAGCTTTCTAAATGCTGCTAATAAGATCCTGCCAATGGGACCAAAAGCAGATCTTCATTTTAAAAAGCCCTTCAGTGTGGGAAGAGAACATTTTCCAGAAGGTTTTTAATAAAAAGCTTATAGATGTGGGATCTCAAGCTGACAGGAGACATAAGCATCTCTAAAGACATAGGAAAACATCAATATTATTCAAGGTGCCATGTCCATCCTGCTTTAGTCACGATCACATCAGGCTCAAAGCTCCTGTGAAGATTCCAGACCTAGCTCAGCTCTCAGTGACCAGATGGCAACAGCCAGTTCAGCCCAGGAAAAAAAGAAAATACAAAGTTGTTGGGTTTTGTTTTCCTGCTCAGTATTCCACACTGTCCCAGCCAGCAGAAAATGAGATTTATGGCTGCATTTTAGCCAAGGACACCTGTGTCGTCCCCCAGCCCCTGCTTTAGCCAAGGTGCAGTCACCACCCTGCATGGCACCTCTGACAACTGGGAATGTGGATCCAAACCACATTTTAGCAGCACTTCTCCTGTGAGGGTCTATGGACAGGCCTGGCAGCCCTGGTCTCTGCCTCCAGTGATGGGCAGAGCTCAGCTCCAGCCCTGAGCCACAGCCTGCACCCAGAGCATCTCCCACTGCCCTGGGGTACCTACAGGGCCAGCCCCTCTCCCAGCTGATCCCTGAGCCATGCCTGGCACTGCTGGGGAGAGGAGGCCTGTGTGTGAACTGTCAGTGTGGACAAGTCCCAGGACACCAGCTTGATCCATGCCCTGACCCTGCCTGTTTCTCTGATAGCCTCTGAACCCTGCAGCATCAAAGCTCCAAGCAGCAGCAGCTCGGGTAGGAAACATGTAAATCAAAGAGGTTCCCCTGGCTTTTGCTGACTCTCAGAACCATTCCCCACCTTGCAGGGGAGAAAGAGCCCCCGTGCCTAGGTGTGACACTTCAACCCAGAGGAGTGCTGAGGAATGGCCACGGGCACTGCCTTCCAAGCAACACTGCCAGCAGAGGGTGGAGTGCTGCAGGAGTGCTCTCTGGGCCCTTCTAAATGCCCACTTTGGGGAAGAAGTGACTCCCCTTAGCTGCCAACACTTGTGGAATATTGTCATCTCCTCACTGGATCCACCCAAGGAATCTGATTAACTGTCAAAAACCTCAGGACCTATCCAAAATCTTGGGTGGTTCCCAGTTGTCTCACCAGCTTGCCCATCCTCACACATCTTCTATAACATCCCCTTATTAAAACCAGAGAATGTTTGCATTGTTTTGTCTAATATTTAAGCACATTACAAGAAGTCAGTGCCTCCAGTGTCACCACCCTGTTCAAGATCAAATCAAGATACGCAGAGATATCTAATGAAAGGGGGGAAAAAAGAGGTATTTTTGTTTCTCTTTCCTGCATGTGCATCTCAGACACCCTCAGGTTAGGCAGCAGTGGTGCAATGCCTCTTGATGACATCCTCACAGCTAGGAAAATATCCTTTGGGTACACCAAGAGGGCAGTTCACCACCTGAGAATCCCACTCACCTGTCTGGAGTTGAAATGCAAGCACAGGGTGTCTCTAATGTCCCCACTGGAACATTAAACTGCAGCTGAGCTTTCTGGTCCCCTACACCAAAGAGTGCTGCAAAGTGCCCCCCTGGTTAGGAAAAATTGCCAGATTTCCCCTCAAAGGTTGGTGTTGAGACAACCCAGATGCCTGAGCTTATCACATCAACAACACATTCCCTTCTCCAAAGGTCCCACCCCAACTCCTCTCATTAGCTCAGTTCCAGCTCCATCTCATTAGCTAGTCATCTCAGTCCTCATTAAGCTTGCCCCCATCCAGCTAAAACAAGAACTTAGCCAAAACCCCAACCTTTGTAATGTGTCTACTCCTTACCCTCTCCTGGATGTCCTCTGTCCAGACAGAGAAGGAATCCCAGGATGAGGATGCTGGCCACCTAGCCATTGGGAAGAGACACTCCCTAGCAGGAATCACCCCAGCACTGGCAGGGACACCTCTCTTCTGAGAGGAAAAATGAGGCACAACTGTGCATCTTCAACACCAGCTCATCATGCTGCTCCCAAGGCAAAAAATATGACAAAAATATGAACCAAGCACAAAACCATCCTATTTTGCTAAGGAATAAGGTGGAGTTATTCAGCAGAGCTTTTCTCCAATCATGCTTTTTAACCATCTCTGTGAACTCAACCCATATCATCTGCCAGGTCTACATGACATTTCCACTGCTGATAAATACATTTAAATATATCAGGTAGAGCACGGCCTGCCTGTTTAAAGAACTGTGATTTTCTTTTATGGATGCCTAGTAAGAAAATTTGCAATCCTGTGTTAGTGGAAAACAGCACAGACAGAATTATACAGGCAAAATGTCATTTTTTTTTCACAGCATTTTCCATAGCTTTTGGGTACATAGCATGTTTTAAAATTCTGTGCTTCAAAGCCAAGCACATTCCACAGGAGTGAAGGATTTAAGAGTCGTGGCATTTTTGTTGTTGTTGTTGTTAAGAGCCAGTCAGTCTATAGGGAAGTCAGGGCAGTTTGAAAAGTGGATGAATAAACATCTTTATTGCCACAGCAAACAAAACCTGATACTGATTTTTCTTATCCGTCCTGTAGATGTCATGTCAAGTTACACAGATGTAAATCCTCTGGAAATAAGAGTTACTCTGAATTACTGATGGTCAAATATAGCAGGATTTGGCCTGACACAGAGGTGGAAAACCAATTGCAACTGCATATATGAAAGAAAATAGCAACACAATATATTCCTTACTTAAAAACCCTATGAAATATTTAAACACTGACACAAAATAGTTTTCCTGTGAAAAATTTGCTGCTGAATTCCCAGGGCTACAAGCATTCTGAGAGCAGGTTTTCAGTTAGCATGCTGTAGTATTAGTATGAATTTAGGCCAGCATTTTCAAACCAGGCATTTAAAGCTAAGATAAATACTTTTTGGAGGCATCAAATGTTCACAGACACACTGACAACCACTGAGTTGGGCAGAGCAGATGCCATTCCTACAGTGGATTTTAGGGATGCAACCCCTGACTGTGTCAAGTTAAGATAACCATGCTGGTGATCTGCAATCACAAGAAGCAACCAGGAAAGCTGGTGGTCTCTGGAAACACTCAGCCTTAAAGTGTAGAAACAGAAAAACAAAGCTTGGTAACTTGAGCTATATTGATCTATAGCATAATTGGCATTATTGTTTCCAGGAGATCTAAAGTAATCTCAACTCACACAATACATAGGAGCCCTAAAAGTTAATAAAAGATGGAGCAATCCCATTTGAGCCAGTGATGAGCAAGCTCTGCAAGAAATAATGCTTTTTGTTGGTGGTTTAGCTGTCTTTTTGGACAGCTTTATTTGTCCACTGGCTGAGAAAACACTGCAGCCACTTTTACCACAAATACTTTTTAAGGTGATCGCTATCTCCTCCATACCCATTTACCTTGCCATTATCAGTCTTGAATCTTCTGGGACAGTTTGAAGGACCCAAAGAAGTTTCCCATTTTGGCCACTGTCTACACAAAGCATTCAAAAAGAAACCTGCAAAGCTCAGGCTGCTGAAATGAACCCCCTTGGTGCAGGGCAGGCTCTCCTGCTTGCTTGCTTTTGGCCTTGCTGCATATCCAGCCAAGCTCAGCTGCAAAGACAATGCAAACCCAGAATGCTTCTTTTCCTCTGGCTGCTGAGGAAATCCCTGCTTTAGATTAGAAAATAACTAATGATTGTGTGTCCCTGCATGCTTTGGAGTAGGGCCCCTTATTTTATCTGCATGGCAGCTACCTGTCAACGTGTGGTGCTTGGAGTAGCGCGCTGGGAGTTCAGACACACCAAGACTATCTAAACAGACCATTAAGTGCTAGTAAAGTAACACATGTGAACGACAGGTCAATAAATTTTAAACAACTTATGTTCACTGCAAAGACCTGCCTGCTTTAGAACAAGCTGTGTTTACATAAAATCAATGTTTACAGCCGTCTCAATAATTAGGGAATATACCATAATAACAGTGATATTTGAAATTCAATATTATTGTTCCACAGGAATGCAATGAAGCCCTGCCTTGTTTACACTGTTTTCTTGGGGGTTTTTTTCTTTTCCACAGGCCTGGCTTCTTCACACCTCCTCTTTACAGAAGATGGGCAAATTCCAACTCGTGTCCAAATGAGATGGAACTGTTCCTTTTTATTCTGATGTGCCCTGCTGCTCATCCCAGTGTGTATGGATGAGAGGTCAGCAATTCACACTTCTAAGCCACGTTGTTATTTTACTGCTTCTAACAGGACTTGTCAATAGTAGTTTAAAATGGATTGATTCACCCTCCGTGTGTGCATGGAAAATTGGAATTACATCAACTCAATTCTGGATCAAAAATTCCAACGCACTGGGCTGCAGGATTGAGAGCTTCCTAACCACAGTGTCAGGCTATTCATTCCCAAGCTGCATTTGGGTGCTGAAATAAACACACACAAACCACACTCACCCCCCATTCCAAGTGGATGGCAAATAAAAGAACTCCAATTCCACAATAAAGATTAAACTGAACGTTAGCTGGAGCTGCACTGGCAAAGGCACTGGCAAACTGATTTACAGGCCTGGGTTTCTACTTCGTTTTTGTTGCTTTTCAGCTACAGGCAAAAGACTTTAGCATGTTGTAAGCACTATAAATTCCCATTTGCCACAAGAACCCATGATGCCATCTGTTCCCTAGAGCATTTACATAACGTGGGCCAATGCAAACCATCTGCAAACTGCTCTTGCAGGAGAATTCTCGTGATAATGCAATGTGTTGTATTTGCAATTTCAAGCAAAGACCACTTGAGCTTCTTGGTAATTGCCATGCTTAACTCAGATGTTCTGGAGAAACCTCTGCAGAGCAGGACTGGGGGGTGTTCTGGGGGTGATTTTGTTCAAGTCCTCCATGTTACCTCTTTACCACTGTTTAATTCCTGCAAGGTAATGCTGCACCTTGAGGTGAGGGAACACACAAGCAGGACATCTTCCATCCCCTTGAGCTAAAACACTTTGAAAAAGCCTCTCAAGCCATTTGGGAACTTTGGTTTGGTTTTGTCCTTTTTAGACAGGATTAGCTGTAGGGTTGCAAAGCACTCTAATTCTCCTTTTCACAACTAACACTTTTTTCTTCTTGTTGGTGTTTAACTTCACTTTTCCCTAATATTCAAGCACCCCTTTAGTTAAAACCACTCACAAAGCCCAAAGGTTTGTGACCCAGAGTGCTTGGGTGACACCCTCCACCAGCCAGGGTGCCACACACCAGAGCTGCAGCTCTGCAGGTAGGGGCCAGCTGCCTGCACTGCACTAGCTGATGGCTGCAGAGTGTATTATAGACTGATTGTAGAAACAATTAGCAATCTTTCAAAGGTTCAATCAGCTTGTAATGTGGTTCACTCTGCCCTCCTTGCTTTATGAAAACGAATGTCAGCTTCAATCTTCCCCAGTCTGGGAGGTGCTGGGAGATTTCTCTTGCCTGTTATCCCCGCACACCAACCTGGTAACTAAATCCTAATAAAACTAGCTCTAAGATTTTCATTTCCATCACTCACTCCAGACAATGTTAAGCACTGTCAAGAGTCACACGTGTGATATAATTAATTATGACTGAGAGTTTTCATTTGTGTGAGTACAGAGGCCTCCTTCTCCACGATCTGCTTTTCAGCTGAGAAGCAAGCAAGCACTGACATACATGGGGCACCCCCAGACATTTCTCTAGCCAGCAAATGCTAATTTTTAGTGCTAACTCTGCCTTTCTTCAGCAAACTTGTTTCCCCAGCATCCCCCCTGAGCCTCCAGCACTGGTCCTCCCCCCAGGCTGTTTTCCCCAGCGGGTTGTGTTGTGCTTTGTTGGGAGTTTTTCAGCATGCTCAGAATGGATGCAGAAGAGATGATCAAAGTAGGAGGAATACCTGAGCTTCCCTCCCTGCCACAGCTCACTTTCACTGAGCAAGCCCCAACAGCATCTGTCATTAACACGACGGATTGCTTCGCTCAGACATCTGTGGGTCACATTATTTCATGACAAGGCTGCAGCAAGAGGGGAAAGTAAAACTGAGGCTGGTTATTAATCACTTACTCACCGTTTCCTGTACAACAGAGAGGAAATAATCAAGCAGTAGAGTGGGTTATAAAGGGAGATTCCTGAGAAACAAAAATATGCTGTTCATTTCAGGCATTGCAGGAGGCCGTGTGGCAGAGGCAGATCGAGTTTGTGGAAATTTGGCTTTATTTTATTGATGAGATTAAGTAACTGACAACAGCTGCCACATCTATATGAGGGTATGATGGCATTCACCCAGCATCTGAGAGGAGCAGCACTGCAGCTTTACAGCTCCTCTCTGCTCATCTCCAACCAGCACAGAGTTTGATCCAGGCTGGGTGGAACCAGCCCAGAACTACACTCAGTGATACTACACTCCCAGGAACAGAGATCTGGAGGGAATCTGCCACATAGAAATCCATGCCAGCCTTCACTGGAGCAGCTTTGACTCATGGATAGAAGCAGCTGTGTCCTTCACTAGGGAGGTTTCTGGCTCCATATGATTGTGCACATCTGTCAGCTTTAAATCAGGGATCCAAATATAGACTGCAGCTCACCAGAGCACACTGTCCATTTGCCCCTTTCCCCTGGGCTTTGGAAGCACTAAATGGGCACAGACTCATCAGGGAGGGACCAAGTCCTGCTCCTACCTGCACCCCATTACCCTGTCAGTCTCTGTGGTGCAGAAAGAAACCCCAAAACAAGGCTGCCCTTTCATTTTTCCACCTTCCCCCTTGGCTCATTATGCAGCAAACTGATTTTTTCTCCATTTTTTCCCCTGCCATGTAAACTGGGAACTGTAGGCAGTTCCCTGCCAGCTAGCAGCGTGGAAAGTCCAAGGGTGCACAGCAGCAGTGACAATGGATATTGAACTGAACGAGGCTGTTTTCTGAATCATTATTTCTGTGATGAATAAGGGAGATAAAACTCCCTTTGAAGAGTTTTTTTTCTACAGCTACTGAATTAATCACCCAAAACACAACAGAGGTGGCTTACACGGGAGGAGGGCAGCAGCTTGCAGTCTTGTGTGGTTTTTAGCTCCACTAAGAGAACAAGGACTGCCAGCCTTGGCAATTTATATGAGGTATTTCTATACCTACTCTCCTCTTTGGTTTGCAGGACAACAGAGGCTTGTCCCTGTTTCTGCTCCTCCCATGAATTTGGGAGGAAAAAGACAGCCATCAAAACCAGGGGGATGAAGAGCATCTTTGCACTACAAAGCAAGTTAGTGCAAGAAAATGATTTTAAAATGAGCCAATTTAAGCAGTGTCAACCTAAAGGTAATGGTGATTATCAGAGAAAAAAAAAAAAAGAAAAGCCTCCTGCTCACTGATATTATTTTTATTAGCAGTGCTGGAGAAAACTTCCAGCAGCTGCTAACGCCTCTAACAAGAAACACTGCGGCGCACAACAGAAATCAGTCCGGGGTTCCATTTATTTTGGGGGTTACTAAGCTTTATATTTCAGTCTTTAGAAACAGCCCAGTCATCAAAGAGTGTGTGACCCCTGCGAGGGCACTAATTGAGGAGTGGCTAGAATTTCCCAGAGCCTAAGAGCCCTGAGCAGCCAGGCTGAGCTGCCCTGCTCCGGAGCTGCTGCGAGGAATACATAAATGACAAGACCTTTGGTCCCTAACTGTGATGGATACCGAGTTGCTACAGCAAATATTGCCCTGGATGACTGCCAAGGATTAATCTTTTGACAATTAGGAACTTGTTTCATTTTTCCAGCATAAGCAAGGGTATGCCTTGGCTAACCTAATCTCAGCTTGAAAGATGTCAAGCTTATTCTCCAATACGAAATTAAACGGCGGGCTGTTTTATCTTCAAAAGAGCTGACTGGAACATAGAAAAATCACACTGAAATCTATCCTTGGGTGCAGGATTAGACAAAGCCTGGCTGTGTTCTACTGATGTGTGCAGCTTTCAATACCCTTCTAAAAAATCACAGTTCTGAAAAAAAAAAGCAAGTGACAGAATCTGCTAGAAATGGTGTTACTTTGCAGAGATCCCATTCTGGCCCTGCACATGGGGCTCCATTTGACAGCAAGCCTGAGGTACCAGAAACCTTCATCTGCGTGCAGAATCTGACCCACAGATGCAGACAAACATCTATGTTTGATGTAGCAGATTTCTAGCCTTTCAGAAGAGCAGCATCTGGCCCTGAAAAGTACTTTAACACACTGAGACTGATGCATTTGACATATTGGAGTCTTGTTGAGTTTCTTCCTTTATTTGGAGATGATGAACTTGATAGCAGTCTGCATTACCAAGTGATTAATCAGTCACTTTTCTAAAGGTTATCTGTTAAAAATACACCTGATTAATTTGGTCCATGGACAGAAGAGGAGCTCTAGATCCCTTCCAGCTGACCTGGAGGCCAGCACTGTAGCACAATGGACAGGTTTTATTTATAACCTGGTGAGCACCTGGAAACCTGCTCCTCATTAGAAGGTGATAATGAAGCCATCTATCAAAAGGAGACCAGTTTGGCAGCAGCTCTGGATGCAAAACCTGATGTTTACTATAAATCCCTCTGGCTTTCCTGGGGGGTGTAACTGTGAGTCTTGGGACAGACCAGGGTCTTTCTGGTCATTGGTGTTTTCTTTTTGGTGAGCTCAGGGTCTCACTCCAGCAGTGACTGAAAGCAGCAAGTCATGAGCTACAGACACAAATCTCTCCCTTCTGTTTCAGCAGAGGAGAAGGATGTTTAGAGACTCTGATGATCTGAAAGACAAATGAGAGCTGCACAAATGGAAAGTGGTGGGATGAAGCAGAAGGGAACCTGCAGATAACAGTTGACAACTCAAGAGAGGTGTGAACCCAGCATCAGCTCCTGGCAAAGGGTTCAGGTCCCTCAATACTCAATATGAGGGTGATCCTGAGGCTGCTTCACCCATCACCTGATGAACATGAGTTGCTGAAGAAGCCTCAAAGAGGATTTGAAAATTATGAGCTTTAGGAACAGCAAAAGTAGTATTAGCAGCCAAGGAAAGGGTATGGAAGGAGTTTGGAAGAGCCCTGACAGCAGCTTCTAGTCTCTCTCTGTTTTTCCATCAGCATTCAGGTGGAGAGATGTGCAGATCACAGAACTCCAGCCCCACAGACCAACTCCAGCAGGCACAGAGCCATACTCAAGGCACCTGAACACCTCCATCCCCCTGGGCAACTGGCACTGCTGATCAAACCTAAGCAATGTCCCTGAAGGAAAGGAAGGCACAGCAAAGGAGTTCAATACATTGCTGGATATTGATTCCTTTCAGAAAGCAAAGCAATCCAGATAGGAATGAAAGAAAACTGGCTGTCAGTCTGCAGTGTAAAATCAGTTACAATTCAATTAAGCACCTACCAGAAAGCCAACAGAAGCACTCAGAAGCAGCAACAAAAGAGAAAACGAAGCCACATATGATTGTAGGACCAGTTCCCTAACAGTTCAAGATGCAGAGACCTGGCCTGTTTCACAGCCACAGTCAGAGGATGAGAACATACAACACACATCAGAATAAAGCTGTGAAATAAATCACTTTACGAGGAGGAGTTCTAAAGTTTATTTCCACCATCTTCTTGGCAACTAGCTAATTACCTGCTTACATCTTCTTAAGATGAGGAGGAAGCTGAAAAGAGGCCATTAATAAATTGGATGTTCCCCAGCAGCCCCAAGCCTTTAAACACACTGGACAGTGGTTTTTACTACGGGCGAGTGTAGCCAAGCTCATAACAACATTACTCACAAAATCCAAACAGCCCTTCAGCCCTCAGTCTTCTCAAGTGTTTGTGGCGAAAAGGTTCATTAAGAAAACTCTGGGATATACACACATGAGAGAAAGGGAAGAAATGAAGCACAATGGAGCTCAAAACATTCATCTCGGGCAACCACAGCAAGGATGCTGCAGCTGTGGCAGAGCCTCGTGCTTCAGAGCACCAGGACAGCCCATGATCACAGAGAAAATATTTCTCAGGGCCCTGTGGGTACCAGGGGCATCACAGTGGCTTTGCCAGGAGCACTGGATACCTGCAGGGTACAGCCAGGCTGGGTGGTAGGAGTCAGAGCTGTGGGAGATCTTCCCAGGAGCCCTCCCACGGCTGGGCATGCCAACATGGAGAAGGGCCAGCAGAGCAAGGAGATTGGGAACAGCCCTCAAACACTCTGCTAACATGTGAAAATTCATGTGGGCAAAAGACATGGGAAGAAAAAAAAAACCATCCAGAAGAGTCACCTCATCAAAGCAACAGATTTGAAGTTAAAATTTAGCTTTCAACCACAGCATCTAATTCAAATTACATTCCAACCCCAGGTGGGAGCAGAGGAAAACATGACAGAAGAAGAGCTGGAAGGAAAGGATGATGCAGGAATTGGCAGAGCAGCACCAAGAAAGGCCCAGAACTCAACGACTGCCACAGCAAATGGCAGCTGTAATGCCAGGACACCATCTCACCACAACTCCCAACAGCCTGCAGAAGGCAGCCTTCCTCTCACCCGACTGGTGCCAAGCAGATGAGTGCAAAGCAGTTGCTTGGCAGGCACTGAAGCTTCAAACTCCACGTGGTTGAATTTGTTTCCCCAATAAAACAGATTTATTAACAAGCTGCTATTTTTAACTGTGATTTGTTAGTCACTGTGTCATCCAAGAGGTACACTGAGGGGTGGAAGGGTGGGAACAGAAGCCCTCTGAGTGTTGCTTGTGGGAAAACAGCACTAGGAGAGCAGCAGATACCAAACCAGTGGATGATGATGATGATGATGATGGTGAGGATGCCAGTTGCACAGGCATGTGCAGCAGAACCTCATGGCTCTATCAGATTCCAAGAGGTCCCAAAACACAGTTGGACCAAGCTTGAATGAAGTGCCAGGTGAAAGCAAAAGGCAACACTGAAATTCCTGCCAGGCTGGGTGGGGTCAGCCAGTGAAGTGCCACAGAAGCTCTACATTTTTCAGACACCAAATGATATTGTGGCACAAAAAAAGAAAGCTAAACAAAGAGCCACATTCACTTCAGCTCCATTAAAAACACAGAGAACAAAATCAGTTCCAGATGTGGGGAAAGAACCAACAATTGCTAACAGGAGTCCTAGTGCCAGCATTAGTTTTCCAAGAGAAAGAACAAACTGTGATGGAATCAAACGATCAAAATCAAAATCACATGAATCATAAAAGATGTTTTCAACAATCTGAGTGCCATTTTTAAATGATGACCTAAAGAAATCAAAACTGAATTTAGAATTCACATGCCTGAAAACTGACACTGTTTCAAAGATACTCTTGTACAAATGGTCAGTAATAATGAGTACAAGGTGATTGATTAAGAAATATAGGCAGCAATAACTTAAACAGCAATAAAAAGCACTGGCCAATGCAATTCAAAGCCCTCACATTTTTATATTGACTTATAAATATAAAAATCTGAGTTCACTGACATCTGATCCAGTCAAGACAGATCTGTGTGTAGACATCCTTGGCTGGCAAATGTAGCTGAGAATCTCTCCTACAGCATGATCTTACTGCCTTGTCAAAATGCTCACTCCATCCTGAGGAAAGCAGCCCAGTTCCCAGCCAGCAAGTGCAGTAATAATCCATCATCACAGGCACACAGCAGCTCCTTCACTCCCTGCCTGATTTACCTTCCTCTTCTTGGAGAAATTTGTCTCTCATTCCCCTTCCAGCACTGGCATCCTAAACTAAGCTAAGATTCCCCTGCCAGGCTCAGCAGTGTTATCACCTGCAGCAACACAGGTACCTCAGCAAGGGTATTTACAAGTAAAAAAGATTTTATCAAGGCATGAGAACAGAAATGTGCCCTGATTGATAAAGAGGAAACAAAAGACTGGAGCATGAACACATCCTTCAGGGTTATCTGGAAAACAAGAGGATGTCTGCTGCAGGCACTGGTGGTGGTGGGTGAAAAACTGCTAGTCACAAGAGGAAGAAAAAAAAAAAGCACCCCTGGATTCCCTCCCTTCCTGGCCATTGTCCTCCTTCCCTTTTTTATGTGACATTGAACGGGCAAGCTTTGCTATTTTCTTTTTTCTCAGCTGAAATTCTGGCTATTTCCACAAATCTCTAGGGTGTGTGTGACCTGTCCCTTTTCTCACTGACAGCAGCAACAGCCTTCATCTGGGTTCTCCCAGCTTCCCTCCCAATTGCTTCAGTTCCACACAGACCATCTCAAAGCCTCTCAAGCAAGCACCAGTGAAGGAGGATTCTCCTCAGAGCAGCCCCTTCTCTGGGTATCTCTGCCTGGCCTTTTTCCTCCATTCCTGGCAGCCCTATGGCAGCAGTGATGCTACTGCAAAGCAAAGGGAGCAAACTCTGACAATGAATTTCAATTAAGAATACTGTTTGATATCAACATCCCCAGGGGAAAAAAAAAATCCTCTTCCAAATCTGGAGTTTGGAATTTCTTCTTCATCTTTTGAAGCAGCTAAGAAGTGTCTCCTGAAAGAAATTTCTGACAAAGGCTGAGGAAAGGGGCTGGCTCTGGTGTAAATGGGTGACCATGATGCTCACCCACAGCACTCACTTCTTTGATGTCAAGGTAAAACTTGAACTCTGCAATAGTTCCTCAGTCCAGCATCAAAGTCTTATGGAGTTCACAGAGCACAGAAGGAGACTGTAAAACTGTTTCAAATCATTCCTTGGTGGTTCCCATGCAGAAAAGACTTCTCACTTTAAAGGCAATCAAAAGAAATCTTTAGGATCATTACCCTTTGTCAAAGGGCTCCCGTGCATCCTGATTTTCCTCTTGTTGTCCAGAACTGGCTGGATGGGGAAATTTGTCCTGGTGGACACTGCAGGATGGGAAGATCTCCATCTCTGGAATCAGAACCACACTGACACCCACCATAGGTGTATATCCATGAGGGATATACATGAGCAGACAACTTCCAGGTCTTGAACNAGGCTCAGAAAACTGTCTCCTTGGGATGTAGGATTTCCTGAGGCAGAAGAGCCATCAGCTCCAGGGCAATTACTGCACAGCAGGATGGGTGAGGCTCAAGACAGAGTATTTTGTGTCCCCCTCTCACAAGGGCTCTTTGCCAGTCTGCCCAGCTGCTGGCTGCTGCCAGAGCTGCCAGCATTCACACCAGAAGAACAGCAGATTGTGAAGGAGCCTCTGGGCTGTGCAGCCCTTGAAGCTTTCAAAGGAGTCTGGCCTGAGCTAAAAGCTACCAAGTTGGAAACCATTTAGACATCTTACTGCAAGCCCCAGAGAAGCCTCACCTCACCTCCTGCTTCGAGGAAACAAGAGCATAGTCAAGAACAAGTCTCGGGCACATGTAAAATTGAATTTCTACTGCCACTGACTTGAAAGAGAAGAGTGATTTTGTTGATCATCTAGAAAACTCATTTACAAAAAGCCCAGTTCTGATACAAACTTGCAGATCATTTCAGTCCTTGAGCCTTCTAGATGCTGCAAAGGGTTTGCTAAGAAAGGAGAGCACACGGAGGATTTGTTCTGTATTCCAATTAAAATGACTCAGACTTACTTCAAAAGACAGAGTTAATTCTGATTTGATCAAATATCTTCATACTACACAGGCTAGCTTTTGTGAACATGGCAAGCTGTGTAAAACTTTACATTGTTGTTTGTTTTGTTTTTGGTGGGTTTTTTTAACTTTAAAACACTTTTACTTGTAAGCAGAAAATTATTTTTCAAGCATTCATGGCCCTTCCTTCATTTGAAGCAAGGAGAAATGGTCCCGACATATTTCACATGACATAGTGGATTTTTTTGGAAGAATCTTTTGCTGATTAACCATGAAGTGAAATGAAATGCTTAATAGAAAACACTTGGCACGAGCCCCCTGATCAAAGTGTCACCTTGAAAATGGCTCTAAAGCCACTTGTCACCGTGGAGTGAACCCGTGCTGCTCAACACTGGCATCCCATGCTAACCTGCTGCATCTGTGACTGGGCAGCCTGGGGTGACTAGGAAATGACAAGGAAATGACAAGGAAATGACAAGGAAATGACAAGGAAATGACAAGGAAATGACAAGGAAATGACAAGGAAATGACAAGGAAATGACAAGGAAATGACAAGGAAATGACAGGGAAATGACAAGGAAATGACAAGGAAATGACAAGGAAATGACAAGGAAATGACAAGGAAATGACAAGGAAATGACAAGGAAATGACAAGGAAATGACAAGGAAATGACAAGGAAATGACAAGGAAATGACAAGGAAATGACAAGGAAATGACAAGGAAATGACAAGGAAATGACAAGGAAATGACAAGGAAATGACAAGGAAATGACAAGGAAATGACAAGGAAATGACAAGGAAATGACAAGGAAATGACAGGGAAATGACAAGGAAATGACAGGTATTCCCTTTCTGGCTGGCCACAGCTAATTAGCAGCTCCCAGAGGTCGCAGTGATCTGGGAAATACCGTGTCAAAGGCAATCCTCGTGCAAGCACTGAGTGTGACAGCACCTCACTACTTTGGCCAAGGTGCCACTGGGGTCACTGTACATGCCAACCTCTGGAAGGGAGCAGGGGGAGCCAAACAAGTTGTGCTCAGTGTTTGGCCTTTACAGGGTAGGGTTTTGCTTCTTGTGTCTAGAAATGACTTGCAAGGAAAAGTGGCACCTGGAATGGGAATGGACTGAGAGGATACAAACAGGAGTAGGTGTTTGCTCTTGCTGTGATGCCACAGCCAGCTTGCAGACAGAGATTGCAGCCAGAAGAAGCTGCAGCCAAGAGCTGACATCAACACGGGTCCACACAGTGCCCCTTCTGACTGCAGCACAAGGAAGGCTCCCCAGGCAGGAGACTCATGCCCTTGGAAAGGGTAAAAGTCAAATCCTGCCCTTTTGAAGGAAGATGCTGGTAGCTGCCTGCCTGCTTGGGAAACTGCCATCCCCTCCCCACACATACACAATCCTGTTACTGTGGTACCCCTGCACGTCCTGGATTACTAGTATTTTTATGTCATTCTGACTCCTCAGTGATACTGTGCGTGGAAGAAGCTGTTTATTTCCCCTGCCTTTTAGGAGACTGTACCAATACCTGCAGTGTATTGTGTAGAAATGCCACAGCCTACGTTTTTTTACCCAGTATTTGTGAGATATGCAGTAGAAATCACATCACAATATCCTCCATTTCCCATCTTCTCATCACATCCAGAGCAAACCTATCAAACCTGGCACAGCAAGCACAGTGGTACCTGGCACGTTGCATCCCCACCTCTCTTTCTTCCTTTTCTTTTTACCAGCTTTGTCATATAACCCACCAGAGGAAAAAAAAACAGTCCATAAGCCAAGAAGGGGCACAATCTCTCAGCAGAAATGTGGTAGCAACAGGAAAAAACCACAAAACGTGAGGGACAACACCTGATATCCCCACAGCTGGCTCTGGGAGGCTGCTCTGGAACCCCCTCCCCTGCTCTGCTGCTCAGGAAAGCCTTCTGTCCTTTACAAACTGCTTTCATTATTCCTCCTCTGAGCTGTGCATTTCCAGTTGCTCTGGTTCAAACAGTGTCCTGTGAGCTGAACTGAATTCTTCACCTCCAGCAGCCTCCCCTCACATCAGCTCACTGCTCAGCCTGCACTCAGACTAAACACAGCAGGCTCTCCAGTCTCCCCTCTCCATGGCTGCTTCCCCCTGACACTCCAGTTGCACAGCACACCTCCAGTTCTGACTGGGGGAAAGTGCTGAGCACTCAGAATTTCTACTTTTTGTTTGAAAAAACATCACTACCTCTATCTAGTGCCATGTATAAAACATTCTGCTACTGAGTTCCAGCATCAAAATAACCTCCCCCACCAAAGATACAGCATATTAAAAATAATTTTTTTTGCTTCTATGGACCATTTGCTTCTGTGGTGAAATGTAAAGTATTTGCTCTTTTGGAATAGGAGCTAATATTCACCGTGAGCTTTTTCATTAAGGTTTTGGATTCCAACAGTGTGTTTTACTGTATATTGCAGCAAAACCAAATGTTCATATTCTGGTGCCTCTGTACACTGAAGTTTGTCTCGCATCCCCTGCAAATAATTGATTTTTGTGTATCCAGAAGAGTTCGAGTCACTGCCTGGGTGTACAAAACCATGAAAGGACACGGGGTGCAGCACTTTTCTGCTCTTGCCTTGAAATGCAGGTGAAGTTTGATGTGGAAGAGATGATCACACAGACTCTAACTCACTTTTTCTGTCAGTGTAAGCAGCACAGCAGTTAAAGAGACAGCACAGAGAGCCCTTAGCTGCAGCACAGCAGTGGAACACGAGGATAATGCCACATGTGATTCACAAATCCCTAAAGAAAGATTTCCTGCATTCCTTCTGCAGCTCCTTTAAGCGTCTTTCCTTCTAGATTTTACTTCAGGAGAAGGTCAAGGCAACTCTCCTCTCCTCCTCCTCGAGCAGAGCAGGAGAGCAAACACCTCCATGGCCCAGAGATGCTGCCTTTGCTGTCCCTGGCAGCTCCTCAGAGCAGTCCCCAGCTCACACACTGCTGCTGCTCCTTTATCTTGTCCTACCCTCCTCAGCTCCCAGTTTCCATCAATCCTGTCTGAAATGAGAAAGTTCTCCTGTGGGTGAGAACTGGAGCTGGTGCCACCATTCCCAGCTTCTTTCACTGAAGGATTTCAGGTCTGAGGGATCTCCTGACATCAGTGGCATGCATCAGATTTAACACCATCTCTGAACACATACTGACCCAAAAGGCACCTCAACACAAGTACCTGAACCATCTACCTGGGACACCCCCCTCAAGCTGCTCTTTGGTATCTCTGGATGAGCACACAAAGTCCTGTCAGGAGCCACAGGGAGCCTGGAGAACTCGTCTAAGGGCACAACTCAACCCTACCCATACACCTCAAATAAAAAGAAACTAAGAACAGTAAAAATCCCCTGTACCTAGAGCCATGTGACACAGCTCATGGTGCATGATGCAACAGCACCACTTGCTCCATCCCTTGGCCTCGCTGCCAGAAAAGCAACAAAATTAGTATTTTGCTTCACGTTGTGCTTCCTGCCCTATTTTTAAATCCCAAATAAACCTTGTTTGGAAAAAGCATTTCAGAGACCTCGGTGACAGAGTCTCTCTGCTGGCAGAGCCCCAGCACCAGCAGCATCTGGGCAGAGAGGTGCCGAGGGCTCCAGGGGAGCAGAGCAGCAGAATGACCCCCAGTGAGGAGAAAGCACCTCAAGATGTTTGCTACTGCTCCTCCTCAATAGCTGATTGACTTTTTAACCTGAGTTTTTCCAATCAGGTTTTAGTTACAGTGATGTTGTCATGGAATATCATCTCCTCTTCAAAAACAAACAAACAAGAGAACCAAAAAAAAAAGCTGTCCACGGAGTTCACCTTGAAAACATAAACTCCTGCAAATCACACAGAGCAGATTCCACTGTGAAAACATTCCTGTTCTCGTCAGGAATGTGAAGCTGTTTAACTCCATCTACAGACTGGGCTCCAGAGCCAGGTTTCAGACTCATAAAGCAGGGTGAACATCCCCCCACCCAGAGAAGGGAAGCCAGGAGAGAGCTGAGGCTCTGATTTGCACCCTGAAGCTGGGAGGGATCTTTGCCTGCATGCTGCTGGTTCTGAACAGTGTGAAATGCACTGCTCTGAGAGGAGAGCTCAAGTGCAGAGGTGAAAAGTGCAGCAAAGGCCAAGTGGGAGCATCTGCAGACAAACCACAGGGTGTCTGAGGGGCACTGAGCTCCCCAAGTTCTACACATCACCTTGAACCATCTCTTCCACAGGGAGACACTGGCAGCTGAGGGGCACAGATGGGCACCCCAGCCATGTGCACAAGAGACAGGACAATCACTGGGACTCCCTCTGCTGAGGGCATGGGGTGTGTCTTGCTGCACTCAGCACCCCTGGTTTGCAGTGAGTGTAACTCACACACCCTGCACACACACACACACACACACACACACACCATGCTCGTGGTTGACTGGAACACTGTCATCACAGGCAGCCAAATGCATGCTCTGTAACAGCAAGTTTCTGGAAAACACTGTGGAAATCTGAGGATAAATCTTAGTTTCAGAAAGTCTGGCTGTGCACAGCACTGTTTCGTAATAAGAAATCTTAATAAAAAACTTATATTTAATGCAAACACCGAGACACTACATTTATTGTCATCAGTTTATGCTGATTCCACGTGGTATAAAAGTCTTTCTGTTCTAAGAAATTCTAAACCTAAGTTCTGTATCCGCGTTCAGATACAGACAATGATCCTCATCCCTTGACAAGTCTTAGGGCCCTAAAAAGTCTCTTGCATTAGAAAACATCTATTTTCTTTTCTTATGTAGATACTTTTCATTCTGCACATCCAGAAAATGTAGAATGCATTCAGCAAATCATGTTAATGGGAAAATTTTGTTACAAATATGCAAAGACACAATATTTTTAATAGCTAGATAAGCATAAATATGTAAATATGCCCACAGCTCCCAGGGCATCCCCTGGCCCAGCTCTAGCCAGGCCCTGCCTATACATCAGCTGTGCCCCATCACAGTGGCTTTCCTGCATCTGCAGCATGGAAGAGCCTCCCTAGGCCAGTTCTCCACCCTCTGGCCCTGCTCAGTGACGTAACCCAGTGCCCATGAAAGAAACTCCTTCTTCTGCAGCCTCAACAATGTCCCTGTTTGTGAGCAGAGCCCCTTTCCCCCACCGAGCTGGCTAGCAGTGCTATTTTATTTAAAATTCTTGGGGAAGCTTATGGGCTGAAGTAACCATGATGTGAAAACCAGATGGCCAAGGCAGAGGAAAGATCCAAAGGGCTTTCAGGAACAGGGAGAGCAATAATTCAGCTCCAGAGCCTGAGCCATTCCTCTGACAACAGCTCCTGGGTGCTGCAGGGGTTTGTCACAGCACATCCACACCCCTGCCCCAGGACGGGCACGGTGGGGAACGAGGGAATGAGCCAGGGCTGGTGCTCAGGTCCCACACCCCAGCACTGCCACCTGCACCCAGCTGATGTGACCTCAGCCCACACTGGGGGTGTCACTGCCTGGTCACAGCTGCCATGGGGCGTGAGGCTGGTGCCAGCAGCAGCCAGGGGGATGCTCCTCCAGCACAATTCATCTCTAGAGCTGCTGGGTGCTGCTCCTCCAGCACACTTCATCTCTAGAGCTGCTGGGTGCCTCCTCTCCAGCCTGCCTGGGCCACTGCCACAGAGCTCCACACCTCACCATAGTGCTGTAGCACTGAGAAGAACTTAAGCTCAGAGTCCACATGCTCTCCAGCTGATACTGAGCACAACATACACCTTACAAGCTGTACACTTCAGGCAGTAAAGAAACTGATGGCAGGCTTTCAGCACAAGCTGCATCACTTGTTACTGCCAAACCAGTAAGATGAACTAAAAGGCCAGAGGGAGCAGGGTCCTTCCAACCCACTGCAGCAGGAGAGAAGCCCACCCCAGTTACACACCGTCTCTGCTTCCATTAGAAGTCCAAGTGCAGCTGGTTTTGGATTTTCTGAGTGTGCTGGTATGACAGATTTACTCATAAAACTGACTGAGATGTAAGAAATGGGAAACTTGAAATGGCTCAGCTACAAACCAGGATCCAATTACATCTCAAAGCCAGGCAGAATGTTTTTGGATACATCAAAATTCTGAAGATGTGTTTTTGCAACTGTAGGTGTTTCGCTTTTTGCCAAAATCATTTTGAATTGTTTAAAAAAAAAAAAAAAAAGCCTGCCTGCCTGCCAAAGGATGTGCTCACTGAGAGGAAAAGCTGGGGAGAAATGGCAAAAGAGCAGCAGATTCCTTCCCACTCCAGTCACTGGTGAGATTCTGCTTCAATGGGGAGATGATCTGGCTGCAAGTGCTGTAGCAGAACTGATGGACTTTGTGTTTATTTTCATACTTTAAGCTGTAAATATATCAAGGAGTTCACTTTTACCATGGCTAGAATGAATGCAAACATGCCTTTTAGCAGCCTCTGTCTTTCAGCTGTATCCAAGCACTATTAAGAAAATGGATGCAGAGTTATTCCAGGATAACATCCCCAAAATCTATTCTTTTTTTGCCCTCTCTCCAATATGTAACAAAATGGGATTTTTACTACAAATTACTACAGACTGCTGGAAGCTAGTCTTTTACAACCTGCTGTCCTGTTCTGATTGTAGATGTTCTACACAATCTATGTTCCTTTAACAGCCTCCTTTGAATATCTATTTAAAACAGCATCACTGGGTTTGGGTTTGTTTTCCATATTTTTCGTTTTGTTTCCTTATTTTTAGCGACGTGTTGTAATCAGACAAAATTTCAAGTATTCTGTCCACGTCATGACTTCTGTGAGTTTCTCAATTAATAAACCCCTCTTCCTTTTTGAGGTCAAAGAGTTAAAAACCACCTCATCAACTGCAATTCTCTTCACATACATGCATGCTCCTAAAATGCAAGCAGCCCAGCCAGTGCTGTAAGTGCTGCCACAGAGCCAGCAGCAGAGCCTCCCAGAGGCAGGGAAGTGCTCTGTGTCTCCCTCTGAGGAGGACCCTTCTTTAATAAGAGCTTCATCCCATCACTGTCATTGTTCTGGAGAATGGATTGCCCACACATACATTTTCAAGTGTAATGACACTCTTGCTTATTAAAGACCTCTCAGCTGAAGGGGCAGAATATTATGAACTGGCCAATCCATTCATTTCCTTGAATATGTTATTCAGTATTTTATGCTAAACCAGCAATACACCATCCATTTTAGTACAATGATCCTTATGTTCAATAAAACTGAAGTGCTGGATCATAAATCATTATAGTCATTTATTTTACATTAGACACATTAGCCACTATATTCCATAATCTATTACAATAAGGTGGATTTAAATGTACCCCAAGGAACTGCAATAATAACTCGAGAACCAAATATAGCAATTATGGATAAAATATGCCTAAACTAAAACTGCTCTAGCTGCATAGACTGCTGTGAACTTTAAATAAAATTTAGGGAGGATGGTAACTGTCCTGGAAGAAACCAGCAGCAGAGGAAAATCAGAACCTCCTCTTTATACTGCAGATAATTTAATATGCTCTGGCCATGGGGGAGGGGATGTTATGCCTATAAACCAGTGTCTATTAAAATATTATTATTCCATTATTACTGGTTATATTATCTTCCCGTCATGTGAATATTTCCCATATTTTCTTGGTGCTTACATCCTACTTATGTTTTTAAATAGCTTTCTCCCTTGCTAGCTGCCTGGTTAACCAGTTTGGATCCCTTGAATGCTCTCCAGAATCCCTCCAACCATTTTCAACACACTGGGCAGATTTTCCCTAACGTGTCCAGACCTTTGTGCTGCTCTTTCAGCTCCAGACTCCCCAAGGAAGAAGGGGAAAGCCTGTTTGTCTCCTCCAGAAGCACAGTCTTAAAGGCCATTGGTAAATCTTTGGCCCCAGACCAAGAAGCAATCTCAAAACGTTTGTGAACAGTTCAGCATTTCTTCAGAATTATTTTCCTGGCTTTATTGCCTGCTTTTTTTTTTACTTCCCAGGCACAGGAATTAAACTTAAGAACCAAACACTCACTGCCACCAGAGTAGCTGCTCTGACGTATTACTATTAATTCTCTATTACCCCCAATTTCTCTGTGATATTTCCAAAATAATTACTATTCACTCACAGTTTCTTAATCCATTTTCTGAGGGGCACATTAGCTGGCTCTGCAGAGATGTATGGTGGATGTTCTTTTATTGCAAGTATTCCATGACCTTTATCTAGAAGTCCATAGCCCTTTCTTTACTTCCTTAGTGCCTTGTATTTTTTTTACCCATGGAGGCCAAATATTAAGGCTGGACATGGAATTTACCACCTTGAGCTGTTTCTAGAAGCAATCACACAGGTCCAGCTTCTACCAACAGCCAAACCAAATGCTGCTGCCTGTCCTGCACCTACACAGTCTTCAGTCTCCAGCTGCTTTCCTAGCAACTTTCATGAGACTTTATATCAGCAAGAGAAAATAGATATATTATCCATTAAAAATCCAAAATAAAATTGTGTTTGGCTCAAAATCATTAAATCTATTCAGGCAGATGAAGGCATCTGAACCAAGGTAAGGCAGGAGCTTGCTTTTCCAATTATGAGTCCATGTTTTACTTTATAGCACAGGAGCTGTGGTGGTGAAGGGTGTCCTGAATGCAAGAAACCTCAGCTCTGGTTCAAACGTCCTTCCTAATTCCTATCAGATGAGAGATGCTCCACATGACCTGTTTGTTTTTACTCTGATTGAGGAGAGCTGCTGTGGTGCCACCAAGAAGGGAACAATGTACCCAGTTCTGTGTGTTTTGGAAGGGAAAGGAAATATTTTGTACAACATCCATTGTTGAACAAATAACTTTCTTTTTGATAAATAAGCACTGCAAATCTGTATGTATCACGAGAAGAATTCAAACCCCTGTGACAACTTTACACCATGGGTGTCCAGCAGAGCACTGGAACAAGTAGCTGAGAAAGGCAGATGTTTTGTTAGGATCTAACCAAGCCATGGCACATTTCTGGCTGAAGCAGGATGGGACCTCAGACAAGCTGCAGATGAACCCCAGTTCCTGCTCACTTCACAACCTGGACTGTGCCCCTCCACTAGGATTACAGCCAGTGAGCCAAAGCACCAAGTAACCTGCATGTGACACCTCCAAAAAGGATTTTTTTTCCAAAATACAGTATCAAAGTGCACGGTGAAGACCTCTCATCACCTGGGAGCCATGGCAGCCACTGAAGAGTCCTGCCTAGAAAAACCTTGCTCTGTTACTTCCATCCACAGAGCTCATCACAGGGCTCTGAACCTCCTCAGGTCCCCAGGAGAGCACAAATGGAAGAGGGAGATGAAGGCAACAGTGACAACAGCAGATCTTACCACACCAGAGGCAGGCAGAGGGTGTGCTGTGCTCATGGGTGAGCACTCCCCGTGCCATCCTGGCTCAGCGGCTGGCAGCCAGTGAGGCACATAAGATGGCAGTGTGCTCTCAAAGCACAACTTTGCCCCTCCAGTGAGGGCCAGCTGAGCACCCCGCCAGCCCTACCTTGTGCCATGGACGTCCAGAGATATCCACAAACCAGAGAGGAGCCCGCCCAGGGCAGGGTGTGCGAAGGCAGCCATGATGTCACTGAGGCACAGTGGCACCAGGGCAAAGCTCCCAGTTCCAACTGCCTGAAAAGCTGTTTGAGGAGGGATCACTCTCCCTACCAACAAGCACTGATCTGTTTACACACGGGACGGGTATTTTTAGAAAGACACAGAAGCTTTGGGGGCACTGAAGCTGTTTCTAAAGTCAGGCCTGGGTGTCGCGACATGAGACCTGCTGCCGGGGCACCCGGGCCCTGCCCCTTCCCTGCACGGGGAGGAGGATTCCCTGCTGGAGCAAAGCACCCGGGGCACACGGCCCTGGCACACAGCCCTGGCACACCCGAGGGGCTCTGATCGTGCTGCCAGCCCGCAGGCAGGGGGCTGAGGCGGCCATGAGGGGACTCTGCCGTGAGGGGGCTCTGCCAGAGGACGTTTCCCGCCCGCGCTGGGGGCCCCCAGGCGCTTGAATTCCAGCAGAGCTTCCTGGCAGCCTGGATGGCAAACAAACCTGTGGAAAAGCAAATATGTTTATCACAGAGATTTCCTCTGCCTCTCTCGGGGTAAGGAAGGGCTCGATGGCTTTCCCAAGTCAAACGCCGTGCTGAAGCCTGGGTTGTAAGCGCAACGCTCCCCTGCTCTCTGCGGTGATGCAGCCACAGGGGGATAGAGTTGCACGATTCCAGGATTAAAAGCAAAAGAGAGAGTTTCCCAGTGAAGAATCCTGCCCACCCAGATGCAAACGTGAGGTGGAAGCAGCTCTCACGAGCCCAAAGGCTGGGGCAGCACAGCAAGATGAGCGCATCCTTCATCCAGTCTCGCTGCAACCAGACAGGCACTCCTAGTGCCAGGTCTCCCTCCCACAAACACCAAGGTTCTCTTGAAACTGAAGTGAAATTTAGCCCTGTTAGCAGCATGAAGCAGCCGGTGGCTTGAAACCACCTGAGCCAGCAATTTGGCCTTAAATTTTCCAATCCGATGCTAGCGTGGCATCAGTGGCTTTAAAGTCTCTATTAAGGAGGAGTAAAAACAGTTGGAGAAGTCAGGGTCATCTCTGGGAATTTATACAAGAAATATTTGCTGTGCTGCAGATCAAAATAGCATTTTGACTCATTGATCCCCTGAATGCCATAAAATCTGAAGCGAGATCCTTGTGCTTAGCGGTGGGAAAAATGAGTTTCTTTGGCCTCCTATCGTAACATAAAGAATGACTAAAATAAAGAAAAACAAAGGAAAAGAAAGCAGATATAAAGCTCGAGATGAGGCTAAAGACAAGCGAGCGATTAAAAAAGATAAATGGACTTCAATTTACAAAAAAAATCCTCTAAACCTCCGCCTCGGTAGCATGTTTAGCTCTTAATCAAGTCTTATTACAATCGCATGCAAATGCTGGGATGGCAGGATATTCCTTCAAACTATGTTTTCATTAAAGATTCTGCTTTTTCCAGAATAATAGTAAATGACACGTGAACTTCATATGAACTATAGGTCATGAAAGGATTTAGTATTGGCATTTTTAATCTAAAAAGTCTGTGCCAGAAAATCAATATGTTTCAGTCGCAGCATTCGAATGCAATTTTCTTCACGTAACAGGGTTCTTTCTTCCACTCCTCCTTCCTTTCCCTCTCTCTTTCTCTCTCTTTAAAAATAATGAATAATTCCCAGGTTTTTCTAGGAAACAAGCGGGCGCATTAGAAGCCAACGCCATCAATAACGCGTTACATGTAAACAGAAAATGAACAAAAAAATCATTCAAGGCCCCTTTCAAACCGGCGTGCTTTTCATCAGCGCTATTACAGGTTCCATTCACATTATCGGATTGAACCACGCTGCATAACCAAGGTGCTGACAAGCCTTGATTACCCAATAACTCCTGTATTCCTTTCAGGCAGGTTCACGGAGAGGACAGGAATGCACGGCCTTCCTGTGGGGCAGGCTGCTTTCCAGCCAGACCAAGTCAATGAAACCCAACGCCCTCCCGCTCCCCAACACCGAAACAGCCCCTGCATTTCCTGAGAGGCAATTATGACTTTTCCCTTCTTTCTTCTCAATTGTTTCGGGTAACAATTTATTGTACATCGGAGGGGCCAATGTAAACATTTTAAACTCTTTTCATAACACTTGGAGGGGGCTGCTAAGTCATCTCCGTAGTAAATCTGTTGTCGGCTCTTTCCCATGCCGCAGAGTCAACAGATCTGTCTCTCAGCCAGGGCAGGCCCAGCCAGGCACTGGAAAAACAGGGGGAAAATGAATGCAGTGCCTTATACCTTGTCTCTACTTGCTCTGCCTTTCCCCCTCAAGCTTGTCGGCCGCTCACCTTTCAGCTCTCCCTCTGCACAGCACTTCTCTTGAAAAGCACGCTGCTCAGAGACAGCAAAAGGGCAAAAAAACCCCAACAACAAGCCCCCAAACAAACAAAACCCTAGTCTCGGGCAGCCATAAGTCTCTTTTCTCCGCGTTTCAGAGGATGCATTATGCACTCGCTCTTGCTGGCAAGACAGGCTGCAGCACTAATGAAAAGCAGGAGACAGAGTTGGCAGCCAGATGTGGGCTGAGGGCTCCTACCAAGAGGAGCTGGAGCCATTAGAGCTGGGATCTAACAGGGGCTAATTCCCTCTCCATCTCACTTGCCTAATTCCTTGCAGGCGACTCCTTCTCCCTCCTCTAACAAGCAGGCACGTATCAAAGGCAATCAAGCCAAATAAACATTTGCAACAAATTTATTTTAGGTAGCAATTTATACTAAACTTACTGTGATTTCTCCTTAACTAATCAGTTCTCAGGCCTCTTCTATGTGTCCCCCGAGTGAAACAGCTGCTTTAGTATCACTTAGCATCCAGAGCTGTGGGTGTAATATTACCCACATTTCTCTAATTAACTTCTAATGACACAATTTATCCACACCTTTTTCTTATTATTTTTATTATTTTAAACTCGGAGCAGAATTCAACCTTTACCTGTGTCTGCTGCACATGTGGCAGGACTTGTAACACTCCACACCAAGCTCTGGCTCTGAAATGTCCCCACCAGCCTCAGGACCACAGGGATCTCCTGCCTGGGGCTGCAGCCTGGCATGGGCTGGCAGTTTTCTGAGCAAGATCTGAGGACAACATGTGCTCCTCACACCTCTGCTAGATGCACTAAGCCTGGACTTCTTCAGAGGGCCAAGAAAGGAGAGGTGGCTTCTGCAAGCCCAGAGCAGTGAGTGAGGGAAGGGAGAGCAGCAGGATGGAGGCAGAGGAGCAGATCTTTGCTGAAGGTGAAGGCTTGGCCAGGCCAGCTTTCTTTCCAAGAAGCCCCTGCCATGTAAGCCAAGAGTATAGATTCTAGTCAGGCTGTAAGATTTCAATGTTCTCTTCCCCTGGCCAGACACACATGGGTGTGAGGAGCCCCACGAAGCCACACTTCAGAATTGGTGCCCAAACACCAGGTCTCTGAAGCAGTTAATGCTGCAACCATCCTGAAGCAGAAGTGTGCAGAGAAAACAAGTCTGCAAATACACACAGTGCTGTGCTGGGAACTCTCCTGCTGGAAACAGCCCCTGCTCAGCTCTCCTTTAATAGCTTATCTTTTTCCTTGGCCTGCAAGGTTCAGCTCATTACTATGGTCTGTCTGTCTCTTCATGGCAAACAAATGAGCACAACCATGGTGAAACACAACACAAACGTGGCTGTGCCAGCTCCCTTTGCAGTGCATAGAATGAAGGGGTTTGTGCTGGGTATCTCCTAACCTGGCACAGAGTGACTGCCTACTTGGGTTTAAACAAAAGCCTGATCGTTTTCCTTACAAGCAGAGCACTTACTCCAGCCCAAGCAGAAAATGTGCTGCTTTTGGGGACCTTCTCACACACTTGGGATGGCAAACTAAACTTTTCTGCACCCCCCCAAATGGTGTCACACTCAAACAGGGACAAATCTGCCCAGATCTGACCTCGCTTTTTCCTCAGACAGCCATGGCTCTAACAGTGCACATTGGAAATATGTATTTTACCCAGCTGCACTAGCAAATAATAGAAATAATTATTGATATAATAAACACAGGAACAAAAGGAAGATGAACGAGATGCATACACAACCTGCACAAAGGAATCTTCAAAAATATGTTGAATTATTATGAAATATGTGAATTATTATGAAAACATGCTGGGTATTTATATATATAAAAAAAAGGTTTCTATTTTTACCTGTATCTGGAGTAATTTGTTACATCAAAACAAACCACCCAAAAAAAAGCAATTAACTGAACTGCTGGAAACCACAACAGCAATGGAGTAGAGAATAGACTGGAAATCTGCATTACAGATTTGCTGATATTTGGGTGAATTAATAACCTATGAGCAAAAAGCAGCAAGTACATAAATCTTCGCTTCACTGCTAATTTAGTCATGGATTTTTATTTTAGCTGCTCTGGGAATATATGAAGAGATCAGAACTGCACCTTGTCATCTTTGTCTGCTATCACACCACCAGCTGAACAGTGCCTGTTACCCACCAATGCTCCAAGGAATATTTACTAAACATGATTCCAACTCGCAGCCTGTCTCTGAACAAAGTCACAGCTTCAGCATCTTTACAAAATCTCAGCATGTGACAGAGACACCAAAAGGGAGCTGCTGAATTTCTGCAGTTCACTCTCATTCTCTCAGGCTGGGACATAACTAACATGTTTTTAGCTGATAAATGTTTTAAATCTCTTTTACCTGCACTCTTTGCAGAGTCCCTCTTCTACTGCCAAGCAGAACAGAGACTTTAAATAGCAATTTTCTTCAATCAATCTAAATGAAAAGCCATATCATCCCCTCCATCCATCACTTTGCTGCATGCTGAATTGTAACTGCTGTGGCCTTACAATCACTGAACAGTACACTTAATTTTTTGTGAAAGCTTCTTCCTTAATTGTGCTGAAAAAATCATATCATGATTTTAATAGATGCTCAGGGACAGTTCATAAAAACACTGTGCACCATACTAATAAAGGTTTTCTAGAACTTAGATAAAGGTGAAATTGAGAGGGTTTTTTTCCCCAAAAGCTATTATCCTATCCACTAAGCTTTCTGCAGTGTGCCTGAACATCACTAAGTTGTTCTATCACCTCCTTGATGCCAAGCACAGCAGAGAGGAGAACAAGCAAGCTGGAGTGTGAAGTCAGCCCTGTAGCACACAAGCAGAAACCATCCCCAGCCCATATTCCAGCTCCTGAATGAATTCCATCAACACTGCCACCCCAGCAGCCTTCAACTGGGAAGCTAATTCAGCTCTGCAGCCTCTCCCATTATCTGCTGCTTTCACTGCCACTGTTTAAAGCAAGTCTCTACTTCAGGGAAGTCTTTACTAAGAAGACTTAATTAAGTAGCATTGTTGCTTCATCAGCTCTGGAGCAGCCTTTCAGCCAGTGCAATGCCTTTGTCACTCTGCCACACAAGCAGATGTGACATCAGCCACCCAACCTGCTGCCTCTTCAGTGAGTACCAGCATCAGCCACCAGTGACATCACTTGCTGTGCTCTCAAAAATAAGATTACTTCATCCACAGTGAGAAGTGACTCAACGGTATCACAGTATGGTCAAAGCATCTGGAAGCCTCCCCTGTAGAACAGGGGTGGGACAACTGCTCTCTGCATCTGGAGGCTGAACACACCACCCTGCAAATACACAAACTCAGGGTTCTTGAATATCTATCACTCAAAAAACCAAACCAACCAAACCCAAACCAAGCTTCGAAGGGGAAAAGTAAGATTTCAAAGTAAAAGATTCAAAATCCACACTGGAGAGAAAGGAGAATTTGGAGACTAAATTACTACAGGATCACTACTGACAGCAGGGGAGGTGCCAGCTCTCTGCAGGCTCTCTCCACACCCATTTAGATGGATTCAGACCAATTTTACTATGCAAATGTTCCAAAATTCCAACCACTTGCTTGTGCCTCTGTGGGTGCAGGGACACTGAGCTGCAGGAGCAGCCAGACAGCAGAAAGCAGTCGAGGGCAGAGCTGCCTCCTGACACAACAGGAATGCACATACCAAGCAGCTGCCCAGAGGACTCAACGGGGCTGCAGAAAGTGTTTTGGATTTTTTTTTTGATTCATTAATTAGTCCCTTCAGAAAGTGTTTACCCCAAAGCAAACTGCTGGCAGCGTGAGATGGATGAAACCTCTAATATTCCCCATTCACCAGCACGCAGAGGGCAGCAGCTCTGGAACTGTGTGCTGAAAGCCTTTGTCACTGCACAGCAAAACTTTTGTTTTTCAACACAGGAATGTAAGATTTAGTAGACCGTGTAACAAACAAAATCAGAGGAGTGTTTATATAGGAAAACCAACCCTCTTGGAGCTGCACAAATAAATAATATTCTTTTTTTCTTTGAAGAAAGAGCATATGCTCGACACTCCTTTGTCCTGGATCACAATAGAAAACCCCTTTGCAGTGGAATATCTGAATCACTTCTTGGCAGTCTCTCAAGGTAAACAGAGTAAATTAAAAATGAATGTTTATCGTAGGCACACACACACAGACAGAGCAAAGTGGAGTGCTGTATTTGCCTATCAAACAGAAGAAGCGATTGAGTCCATCACTCATTCAAACAAGCAACTGAAAAGTGGAAATAATGGGATGACAACATCAGAAAACAACCTCCCAGAAAGAGATGAGTTTCCTCAGAGCCATTTGTCTTGTCTAATTAAGCCCACATGTGGAACTAAACTAGAACATTAAAAAAAAAAAAAAAGAGAAAAAATAGGTAAAAATATATTACTTTCACTGGGAAGTAACAAAAGAAACAGAAATGCTTTATGGTTCTGCTTTGCTTTCAACCCTCCTCTTTCACATCATCCTCATCTGGGACTCTGCCCCTGTGCCTGGATGAGACCGAACGTTAGCAGCTCGGAAGCAGGCAGTGGGAAAGCTGGGGAAAACGATGTCCAGGATGTCAGTTGGTCACAGCTGAAAAGCTGAGGCTGAGGCTGCAGCCTGTTGTGGGCACCCCCACGCCCCCGAGCGCTTCCCTGCGCCGAGCCCGGTGAAAAGGGCACGACCTGCTCCCTTCCACGCAAACCTTGTCACAGCTCATCCGTGTGTCTGGCAGCTGGGGATCAGCCTGCCGTCCCACACTCTCCACAGGGCACAACAAAGTGCAGCAGCAGATGCAGAGCGTGGCAGCTGCTGATTTAATGGGGTTTGGTGCCAGGAGCTCGCTGCCCTGCCGCGGGCAGGTCTGGGGTGGCTGTCCTCGTGGCGGGCTGTGGAGAGTGAGGTGATGGGGTCCGTGCATAATCCCAGGAACTGAGAGGAAATTTCTATCCTGAGGATGCAGAGAGACACACCTGAAAGTTGTGGGAGTTTTGTTCCTAGTTTTGTGTTTGTTTTCTTCGAGCACACAGCAGACACCTCCTCCACCCCGGTGTGCACCAGGGAGGCTACCAGGGCTGAACTGGGAGCTCCCTCAGAAAACTCCCTCCACTTGCCTTCTGCTCCAAAGCAGACCACATGTTCCCACTGAACAGGGCACAACGTGAGCAGTGTTCCTGCATTTAACAGGCTAAGGGGAGGAGAAAGGGCTGCAGGTTGCAGAACCTCATGGACTGCAGTCTGAGGGGTGTGCAGCAGTGTCTGCTGGATTCCCACTGGTGAGCTGAGGACGTGTCAGAGCACAGACTGCATGCTGCTCTTCAATGCAAGAAAACACCACCTTTCTGCACATTAACAAGGGGACAAACCCTGCTCTGGCACTCCTTGCTGGCACCATTTGCCACAGAAGCCCCCAGATATCCCACACAGACTTCCAAAGGGAAGGCAGAACCATCAAAGCACAGAGAAGACAACAGCTTCACACTCAACAAGCTTTGGCAAACTTTTTCAGAAGTAAAATGAGGATTCCAATCCTCTGCCAGCTCTCCATCTGAAGCAGGCAGCAGTGAGCTGGTTTTGGGCACATTATGGGTGCATATGCATCTGTACATATATGTACAAGCTCCCCTGGCATCCACACATGAAACACTGGTACATCTAAATCTGTGTTTCTTCCAGGGCTTACTGAATAAAGTTCCCTGTTTGCTTAGCAGAGTACTTTTTTTCCCCCTCCTCACTCCCCAAACTCTTCAGCTTGCTTTCAGAAGGAGGTGTCACTCAATCCCTCCCACTCTGGCCTGGGACGAGGTGCTTTGAGTGCTCTGCTCCACTCCCTTCTCCGCCTGCATCCAGGGGAGACAGCCCCTGCTGCTGGGACCTGGCTCTGCAGTGTCCCTGCCACAGCCCTCCTGCAATTAATTCCCAGCCAGGCTGAGTGTTCCATTTATCTGCTCCCTGAAAACTGCTTCTCCCCTGCTTGAAAGTAAACGGGTTAGTTTCTGCTACAATAGATCTGAACCAGACGTTTTGGGGTTTCCTTCACAGCCAGAAAGAAAGAGGGAATTGCAAAGTTTTCCTTCTCCTTCGAAGGAAAATCTACCTTTTGCTTATTGAGTTAACTCCAGATCTCCCATAAAAACACCTTGGCATCTAATTCCTTCTCTAGTGCACAGCACTTGCACGTTTTCCTTTGGCATTCAGAGGGGTCTGACTGTGACACGTCTGGTAGGGCTGTTCCCAGCACACACCTGCCCTGAGTAGGAAGCTACTGGAACCCCCAGTTAACACCCCAAAATGAACTGGCAGCAGCCACAGCACCTGCCTCTGCCAGCAGCAACCTCCTTGGAAGGGTCACCTCCGAGAACTGCTGGAGGAGTTATCAATACACAAGAACAGCAGAGGGATCTGCTCTCCCCCCACCTCTAATAACTGAGGTATTAAATCGTTCAGATTTCAATTACAAGGGAAGAATGTGGCTAACCAAATAAAAGCAGGGAGAACTGAAATAAGTAGTAGGTTAAAGATTAATATTCTGAGTTCAGAACAAAAGGATGCTCTTTTGTGGCTCTGTGCTTATGCCTCTGAATGTAAACATTGTTCCGAGGACCATTTTTTCTTTGCCCAATCTTTAAAGGGTAATAAATTAGACCTTGGACAGCCATACAAGCTGCTACTAGATGTGAATGTGAATGTGTCTGTAGAAAAGGCTGACTTTCAATCAAAGTCTATTGAAAGAATAGTTGGATTTTCTAAAGAAGCATGTTGTGCCTATTAACCAACTTACAAAAGGGGCCATTTTCTTGATTTATGTTTGGTTGCTATAGAGATCCTGCAGCACAGACTGGCAGGTGAAGCTCTGCTTTCACAATCTCACAGGTTTTCCTTAGCTCTGCTCCAGGGACACGGAGCTACAGCAGGTAAAACCCAGGGCACAGACACATCACCTCTGTCAAAATAAAGATCAGATTTAAGGCTTTCCAAGAATCTAGCAGGAGGACAATGGAGTTATTGCATAATCTCTGCCCACAGTTTGCACCCTCAACAATCTTATTGCAGGCAGCTGCTTCAGCTCCCTTTGGTTTTGTTGCTGATCCACTTGTCAGCAGGTAATGTCACTGATGAGCAGGATTCTAGAACATCACAGGGTCAGTGTCTGCTTGAGGTTCTTTTTGGAAATATTCACAAGGAAGGACTTTTGTTCTACAGCAACACCTATGATAGATAATATGCACAAGTGGGTGGTAATTAAAAAAGAAATTAAAATCCCTTTGCCATGAGCCTGGGGAGTGTGCAACTGAGAGACAAGTCAAAAGGAAAACTATTGCAAAACAAACCAAACAAGTATCTAGGGTGTCAGTCCCTTCCTGGTATTGACAGATACAATATCAAATATACAGAGTAGAAAATTATTTTTCAAAGGAAGAAAAAAACCCCCAGAGAATATTATTTTTTACTGTATGTAACGTGAGGAAAAAATTCAATTACTCCTATGCAACTCCTCGATTCAACGAGAAAATTTTCCATTGGCTGATCTTGTCAGAATTGAACCTGCATTTTGTGACCCAGTGAAGTAATTTGATTAAAGTAACAAATTTTGACAGAAGGCAGTGCCTGATAGCTGCCTTACCTGCCAATGTCTTTCACACTGACACCATAGTACTTTAAGCTTTATGTAAATAGGGCAGGGCCAAGAAAGAAAAGAAATTAAAGCCTTACTTTTTACTCAGGTAGTAAGAGGGTGCTTGGGAAGGGGTACACCCTATGACTCCTCTGTTGCAGATCCAAGGATTTGCTTCAATTTCTGCTGAAAGGACAGCAAGCTTTTCATTGCTTCAACATGCAGCTTTTGGGGAGAAGGTTCCCAGTTATTTCATTAGTAGCCTTTTGGAACTGTGCTGGTTATGGGGAACAAATACAGATTTAACACCAGGGCTGTGAGGAAGAGAGATGACTTCCCTGGAAAGCTCTCCCTGCCTGCATCCCAGGCAGTACTTGCCAAATGGATTCCACCTGCTCTACATCACCCGGCACATCCAGATGGGACTGAAATAGATCCTGGGTTTACATTTTATTTGGACTAACAAAGCCCAGTTTGGAATTCAAGGGGCAGTGAAGGAACTAACAACGTTGTGCATCAGAGACTTGGAAAAAGAAATGGAGGGCTTTGGCCGTGGCCCTTCTGCTCAGATCATCTCCAAATATTGGACATGCAGTGACTCCTCCTAAGGAAAGAAAAAGGGATCAAATCCCACCCCCCTTTGCTCTGGAGCCCTGTCTCGGGCCTCCCCTTCACACATTGCTTCTACTTCCTGTGATTTCTTTTTTACATTAAAACCCCTGGCAATCTTTTGAGCATCTCCTGCTTTCACTCCAAACCATGAAGGCAGATTGGACTGTTAGAAAAGGTATTACACAATATCTGTCATCCAGATTGGACAGTAACTTATTAAACCCTGTTTTATTGAAAGTCTGCATGTCGGCATTTGGGGTTTATACCTTGCATGTGTTTTTAGTGTTGAACTTGGCTTTTCCATGGATCTTATAAACATAAAAAGCACAAAGGCTGAAATCCTGTCCCTGCTAAAATAATAGGATTTTTGTCACTGATGTCCACAGGGTAGGATTTGGACTCAGATTACTAACAGATTTTATTTTTCTTAAATATTCCATTTCTGTCTCTCCAATGGATACCTTTTGACTGGAGAGGTCAGTAGGGAGGAAAAAATGGGAGGGAGAAATGCTGCTATTAAAATCCCATTCTAGGCAAGATCCCTGTGCACATGCACACCCACATCTTGTGGAAGAGCTGCTGAGGGCTGCCAGCCCAGTGAGAGGACACCAGTATGGCACCAGCAGCCTCTCAATCCCCAGTAACCCAAAGATCCTAAACACTGCAGAGGAACAACACTAAATGCAGATCCCTTCATGATATAAAAAGACAAGATGTCAGTCTTCTGCCATCCTACAGGATATATCAGCTCAGATTTTGGTCTTCAAATTGCATAGGTGTGGTAAGTCTGTTTGCAAACTCAACGTGGAGAGCTGCTGCATCACCTGATAAATAAATTCACTGCACATCCCTCCCTTTACCTGGTACCTTGGGGTCCTTCTCTGTTTCAACACAGACCCTGCAGTGGCTGTGCACTGGAAACTTGCACGTTTTAACATCCACCCTTGGGAGAGAAAAGTTCTTAGGTCGTCTCCAAAGGTGTTTTGCTGTTTAATAAGCATACCTCCTCACTCTGCAGGGGGAGGAACTTGAAAAAGAAGTGACAATAAAACTTAAAACCCTCCCAAATATTCTTAAAGAGCTTTCCTATAACCCATATGGCACATAAATGAATATAGGATGGTGTTGTATAACGAGTTTATTGGCACACGGTTGGTTTAGATTAGATTATTATCCATATTATTTGTCCTTTTAGTGAGTAACCCGAGACTGCAGCCACTTTAAATGTACTCTGAGAAATCCTAAACATCCCAGCCCAGTGTGCATTATTTGCTCTTAAAGCACATAAGTAGATATTTGCATATAAAATGCTCACGATGCACACAGGATTTTATTTCCATTCCTTCGTAAACCCACCAAAACCATTTCGTTTTCCTCTGTTGACAAAACCTCTTAGGCTTTTTAAACTCACTAATGTATTTTTACATATGTTAAGCTGCTGTTATGGCCTGTGAAAGGTTCCTGGTCTGGTAACAATGGAAACTGGAGTCTTATGTTTATCTTCAGAGCAGTACAGACAGAGGCAGCAACAGTATATGCTTTCCTAAACTGACCCCCTCATGACCTCAATCCTGCCCTGAGGGGTTAGTATCCCTCGGAGTAAGAGGATATTTAGCTCTGATGCCACTGCAACCTACTACTCATTTAAAAGAAATTGCCAAGAAATCATCTGAGTTAAGGGGTTTAGATCCCATTCTCCAAAATTAATCATTCATACAGCGTGTGCTTTTCCAGACCTGTTGGCTTCGAGACAGAGATGCTAGCTATGAAAAAGATCTGTATCCAAACCTGAGTGCTCTCATACTGCACAAATCAGCACTGCCAGGCAAGTCCAAGTGTTTTGGGCATGGAGTCAGCCAAAGCCTTCCACTGACAGCAAGTTTTTGCTGGCCAGGTTCCTCCCTGACAAGGACAGACCGAGCAGAGTGACTTCACCTACCCTTTGGATGACACTGCCCTGTCCTGGGCTTCTCATGAATTCAGCTCCACTAATAACTGAATTGCTTGAACATCAGCATGTGCACTACACACACTTCTGTTTGAGGGCAGAGATCAGTGGCAGAGGATGGCTGTTTCCACCATAACCTCTGGCACAGCTGGAGCACACCAATGCACGAGAGCTGTGCAGCTCAGAAAGCATCCAGAGGTTTGAGTGTTTCCACCCAAGCACTGCCAAAACACCACTCTCTCCAATCTTCCTCATTATCACAGTGATGATAGGACAAAAAAACCCACATTTCCTTGAGAGCACACACTCCTTTATCTCTGCACACATCTTGGCACTGTCCAGACTCAGAGCAGCACTTGCTGTTCTTCTGCTCCAGGTTTTCCATGCGTGCTGATCCCCTGGGAAATCTGGCAGCCCAGTTCACAGCAGCCCCTATTCACACACACGTGCAAAACAAGAATCCCATTCAATGGCAGCAAGAAGCATTAAAGCTCTAAGAAAGCTGCACTTTATGTTTTTAGCACTACCAGACAAAAACCTGACAAATTCACCAAAAAAAGTGTGTTGAAAATTTGCTCCCAAGTCAGTTCAATGCCTTGGAAAATGTTTTCCCTTTCCAATTCCTCACAAATGGGACTAAACAGGTTTGGTGTAAAGATGATGCTGTTTAAGCACTAATTTTAGGCAAATTCTGGTCATCCAATTGTAACTGCCCTGGGAGAATACACACCCCCAGGGGCAACATTGGCATTCTGCAGCATGGGGCAAAAAAAATAATCAATGCAATTCCCCCCCAATTACAGCCACGTGTAAACAAAACCTTTCTTGCAGATTTGCTAGGAATTGCCTCACCCCTCTCATTTTTTTCAAGCTTACAACCCAAAGTGTCTTAGAAGCCAAATCTGATGCCTCCTAGAAAGTTGATTTAAAAGCTGATTTGCAGCTGCAACACAACATACCAACCACCCTGTGCCAATACGCATGATGAGTGCTAATAAATCACAACACTGGGGGGTATCACCACGTGTTCTCTGCCAACTCTGATCACTTGCACACACACCGTGCCTGCAGCTGACTGTCCCAGCGGGTGAAGGTTAGACCAGAGCACTCTGAGCTTTCCAACTGGATGCTCCTCCTGCACCAGCCATGGAGCCTGCTCACCTCCCAGATGACAGCATTTCTGCCTGCTGCTCCTTCATCTCCTCTGGCCAACGTGGGAGCAGGAGCAGCCTAGGCTCACCAGGGATGCTCAGCACCATGACCTGGAGCCCAGGAACACACCCGGGCACCTCAACAGCACCACAGGCAACAAAACCTTGCAACCTGTTGCCTCAAGCACCCCTCAGCCAGAGCCTGCAGGCAGCACCCCTGAAAGCAGGCCCAAGCAGGTGGGCAGTGCCTCTTGCTGCAGGGCTGGAGGTCCCCAGAGTGGCTGGTGACCTTCACACTGGCAGCTCCAGGCCAGGGAGGTGGCAGGGCAAGGTCCATGGCAGGCATACACTGCCCTGGATCCAGGTACACTGGTAATAAAACTGCCTTTCCCACAGAGCTTACAGGAGAATACATTTTCTATTCTAATGAAGTCATTATTAAAATAGGTAATTATTGAAATAACCACATCAACTCCCAGTCATTAAAAACCTCCTAAACAGAACGGCATGATGGCTTAGGCTATTAGAAAGCTTGGCAGCCACCCAACGCCTACAATAGCTTCTAATTAATTGATCTCACCTCTAATCTGCTATTGTTAGCCTAGTGCTGATCATTTGTTTGGCCTACAGATCCTATTGCCCCTTTCATTTGATTGTATTTGTTACTGTACCCTCTCTATCTCTTTCAATTAAGCACAGGTTAAGTGGTTCAACCGCAAGAGAATAGGAGATAATGGCACCAATCAAAGTAATCTCTTTAATTTGCTAAATGGATTACAGGGAAACCCCAGCCAAAGTGAAGTCATAGCTGGTGGCCTTCACTTGAACTATACACAAAGAGTATCTCATTATTAACCCACCACATGCCAAACTTTACAGATAGCCAATAACACAACACAGCCTTGGGGCTGTTCTCCTCACAGAGTTTTCCAGGGTGGGATTACTGGGACTGCTACAGCAGGGTCTTTCCAAGTCTGCCATGCTCTGGACTTCGAAGCACAAGGTATCTAGATAGAGCAATCAAACCAGTGCAGTGCACAGCAGTGGAGAGAGGGGATTTCTCCTCTGGTGGTGGCAGAGTTCACTGGTGATACCTGCACTCTAAATGCAAATTCAGCTCTGCAGCCAGTGGTGCTTTGGCTGACTGGTGCAATAGCAAACAAGCTTTGTCCTTAAACCAGCAAGTGGGTTTCTTCCTCCCTTTCCTCTTCCTTCTCGAGTGTTTTTGAGCAAGCTGTCTGGCAAGAGAGCTTCAGGACCAGTCCTTTGGCTGATCAGTCAGGCAGTGGACTCAAGAATGTGAGCTGCAAGAGATGGATGGTCACTTCCTTGCAGAGACAGCAGAGTGGGGCCTGAGAAGGAAAAAAGGTAGGAGGGGACAACAGGATTTCGAGCAGAAGGAAACTCAGCTTGTTGGAGAGGCAGAACCTCTTAGGAGCTAGGGAATCTCTCTGCTTGTTGAGCACAAACTGTTTTTATTAGTGACAAAACAGAGATTACCAAGTAGAAATCTATTGTTCCTGGCAGAATTCAACTTGCATCAGATGAAGGGGTAATAACACAGAATGTGGTGTAATTCTGCATTTCCACTTGCCTTTGGTTGGTTGATCTCAAGCAGAATGATTGCATTAGTCTCAAGCAGAACATCTAAGAAGTGAAATCTCCATTTTCAGTTAAAGGTATATGGAGAAAGAATAATCTATATTCCAGGCTGTATGACTTAAGATGCTACCAAAAGTCCATTAAAAATGGGGCAGGACTCCTACATTTCCAGACCTGACCCCAAGCTCCCAAGAGAACCCTTCCAACATTAGCTGAAGTTGTCCTGTAAGGTGAAGTTTGAAATGTCTGACTTGGCTTCCTTGCATCCTCACTTGTCTGAGCACTTGGATTGTCAGCTTTTCAGTCCCTGTGGTGATGCTTGTGATTCCAGGTTGTTTCCACACACAACACAGGTATGAAAATAGAAATTTTAGATATATAAATAATAAATATAGAATATATTATATTTTATTATATATATTTATTATATTAATTATATATTTTTCTATATAATATATAAATAAATTATTTTTTTTTTAAGATGTATGTACGTATACATCTCCAAATTCCTGTAGTGCTGCTAACACAGCCTGCCTCTGATCCAATGAGATGTCAGCCTTACATTTCAAAACATGTTTTTGTTTGCATGGTAAGTGCCCAGTCACTTGGCATGATCCTGCTGCTCTGTTTCAACCCCAGCTCAGCACTAACCCCTCCAAGCCAAGCCCATGCTTCCTGCTGTGTTGAATTTCAGCCACAGATACACACCAGGTCCTTCAGCAAAGCCCTGTGTAGCAGGAATGGTTCCTTCCACAGCAAAATCACAACTGAGCACCCCTCAGAGGAACCTGCAACCTTCCCATGGAACTAGGTGCAGGAGGAGATGTCTTCCTCTGAACAGGTCATGTCTTTTGTGAAAGAAAATAAATATATAGATATAAACTTTATGGGTGCACTCTGGGGAGCAGCAGGGTGATGTTCTACTTGTCTTCCTCTTTCACACACAGATCTGCAGCAAGACCTGCAGCCCATTCTCCTTTTTTTGCCTCCAACCAGCATCCTCCTGCCCACAGCAACCCCCTGTGCCTGCATAGGCACACCTGACTTAAAAATACAGACTGGCTGGCACCTTCAAGCACGGGGGGAAACTTCCCAATGCCTTTGCCACCTGAGAGTGCACACAAGGCTCTATCCTGCTTTCCAGCTGTGCTCTAACAGCCTAAATGGATTAAACAGCAGAGCTAGAAATGGCCTTCCAGCTTTTACCCTGACAAAAATATGTTGGTATTTTAAATTATTCTATTTTTTGGGTAATTCATACAGACTAAACTGGGCAAAAGGGAGGGTGGAAGCTTACCCAGTAGTATTGTCAGGTTGGATGTGATTCAGAAAGCACAGGCTTTGGGGATCTGTGGTGCTGATTCAGCCCATTCACAGAGCCAGGGGTCAACCCACAGCTCTACTTCTCTGGAATGCAGAAATGTTTATTCACATCTGGAAACAGCTCATCTGCACTAGAACTCTTCTAATATTTTCTCTTCTCTTATGATACAAAAGCTACAAAGCAATTCTATTTTTTTCCCCCATTATTGTTCTATTTTTCCAGTGGTCTTCATCTGCATTTACACACCTATGTTCAAGGAGCAAGCCTGCCACAGAGTAAATCAAAATGCTCTGAAATCCGCCAGGGTCAGCACCAATAATACAAATTGGCCCATAAATATTGAGGCCCTGGTAATCCTCCCTCAACAAGTGAGCCAAATAAGAAAGCAGGCAAAGCCCTCCCCTTTTAATTCAGCTGAACTGTTGCTATTAGCACAGAGGCACCCCAGCATCCCCAGGCCCTGGCTGGAGTGACAGTTTTCAACACCACCTTAATTAAACCTGCTGCAAACAAATTTAATCAGTGTGCTGAGCAGAATGGCTCCTGGAAGCGGGGAGCAGTTTGTGTGAGTGTTTCCAGCACGACTGTCAACAGCGTTGCGGAAACATTTTGCTCAGCATCAGTGGGGAATTCTGGTTCAAAAACCCAAGATTCCTCTGGAAGTATTTGAGCAGCCACTTCAGAAAGCTCCTGAGGTGAGTGGACAGAGGGAAGACACCTTCCCTGCACCCCAGTCCTCAGAGGGGCTTCTCCAAGCATCTGAAATCCTCCCTGTGTTTACTGTCACTGATCATTTTCCAGGCTTTAAATCCAGATCACAGACAAATCTATTCCTCTTTTTTTTCCTGTTCCTAGGTGTCTGCTTGTGGTCAGGGAAGACTGATTGCTGAGCCAGAGCAGCCCTTGCTCTGAGCCAGCACAGCCCTTCTTACACTCTCATATTGCAATATGTTTTCCACACTGCCCTGTCACAGGCAGTGCAGTGTTTGCTCCTTCCTTCTCCTGGCTGCAGCAAGTCTATTATTTAGGTAATTACACTAGGAACTGTACCAAAGAAATGTTTTCTTCCCCTCTCTACCCATGTGAGACCNTGTTCCTAGGTGTCTGCTTGTGGTCAGGGAAGACTGATTGCTGAGCCAGAGCAGCCCTTGCTCTGAGCCAGCACAGCCCTTCTTACACTCTCATATTGCAATATGTTTTCCACACTGCCCTGTCACAGGCAGTGCAGTGTTTGCTCTTTCCTTCTCCTGGCTGCAGCAAGTCTATTATTTAGGTAATTACACTAGGAACTGTACCAAAGAAATGTTTTCTTCCCCTCTCTACCCATGTGAGACCAGGCTCAGGACTGATGAGAGTTCTATAGCCCTGATAGATAAGCAATGTCAATCTCTCTGGTGGGTATTTTGCAGCATCTCTACTTCAAAACAGTCCCCTTAAAAAAGACAACTCTCTCTAAGCCCTTTCTGCCCTAAACCTCAAGTATTGTGGAAGTAAATCAGATGTAATCCTCTCACTGAGCAAACTCAGCAACACTCCCCTCACAAAATACTGCCTTGGAATTTCTCCCAGTGCAATGTCCCATCTCTCTGGCAATAAGCACAGACTTCTCATGCTCTAGAGCAATTCCTATGCTTTTTCAGCAATGAATGTGTAAAAAGTTTAATACAACTTCAGTAGGAGTTAAACATTAATGAAAATACCTTCTGTCTAGAGCACTTGGCCATCTGCTAAAAATCCCTAATTTAAACCTGTGCCATGCCAGGTTCCTCCTGCAATCCCTGAGTAATGGGGAATGCAGCAGAAAATGGAAAACTTGGGTGCCTGCTAGTAACCCCCCAATAAATCTGTGAAAAGTATCTCCTCCTCAGGGGGCAAAGTCTTCACTCCTTACATTGAATTTTAATCTGCAGAGGAAAATTCTTTTCCAAGCTCAAAAAAAATCCCCAAAATACCCCAACCAACCAACCAAACTTTTTTTTTCCTTGAAGTATTCTTTAAAAATGACCCAAATTATCAACTAATTTTTCTTCAACCCAGACTGAGTTTTTCAGCAAATCAACACTCTGCAGTTTCCAGTGATCTTAATATCACTGTGTTGTCTGCAGGACCAGTTTGCATACATAGGAATATACATTAGAACACACAGTAATAAATGCAATGCAGCTAAAACCTGAGTTTTTTAGACTCCAGATTTACAGAAAAGCATTCCCTGGTGTGTCTGGGAGTGCCAGCTACAGAGGTGCTATCACTCCAAGATGACCACAGCCATGGAAAGAAGGTGCCTTGCAGCCCTCCTCTAATACTGTAGCAAAGTACCCCCTTCAAAACTGCTAAAGAAACATCAATAAAATAAGAGAGTAAAAACAAATACACACTAAATCTTTGACAGATTCAGGAAAGCATGTAATAGAACTTAAAAAAAAGCTAAATAATTTAAGTTCTCAAGTTTTAAACACATTATTCACATGGTTTCCTACACAACATTCAAACCCAGCAGTGTTTCAGCAGTTCCCTGAATGACTAAGCTCCACTATCCCAGCAAAGTCTGTTCAGACCACAGCAAGCCAGAGAGTGGTGTCAATTAGATACTAGCTGAAAGTAGACAGTATTCAAATCTAAAATGTATCGAGAAGTTAAGACTTTAGAAAAATATTCAAATAAAATACCTATGAGTACAATCTTTGAGGAAAAATAATGTGTTAAGCCAAGTACATATGGAAGCAGCTAGAGTTACAAGCTCTTATTCCAACTCCTGGTTATTCAGTAGCTAATCTGCACTGGAAGAAGGTAACTAAATACAAATGAATGGTTAAGAAAAACACCCCGTCTTTGCTTGAATATTTAACAGCTGGAGCAGCTGGACTGGATTACTGCACAATGAAATGCAGTGTGCAGTCAGGTAGTGAGGAGTTCTCTGAACAAAGCCATAACAGAAGGAAATCAAGTATTTCTAACAATCATTTTTTTCCTTCTTTTTACCCAGCTATTAAATCTCTCTGTGAACATCCCGTTTCACAAAAACAAATGAATCAAAGCCACTCTGCTAGGAGCCACTTTCTGCTTTTTAAAGGTGAATGGCTTCTTAATTTCATTTCAGAGTGACTATAGTGACAAGATCAAATGGGATTCCTTCCTTTCTCCTTTTTGTTTTTAGTTGTAAACGAATAGGTTAGATTCCCAGCACTGAAGAATATTTTCTGTATGCCTCTATTTATTTATTTTAGAGTATATGAAACCTCAGGAACTTTTTCAATCACCCCTTATCTCCCCTGGCTGCTGCTGGACACTGAAGCAGTCAGGGGCCTTGGCCAGCTCCCTGGGGACACGGGGCTGCAATATGCAAAGGTGTCTCTGGATGAGGAGCTGCTGGCTCAGAATGGGAATGAGAAAGGAAGGTGAAAAACGTTTCTGTGTCTGGTCTCCACAAGCTCATGGATCATCTCCCCATCAGATAACAGCAGCTGAGATCCAATCCACCTCCATTAGACCAATATTCTCTGGCGTGAGAAGATGACACACGAGCATTTCACTCTTGCTGCATAATGGCAATTCCATTTGCAAACTTTCAAGAGCACCTTCTTCTTGTTTCAGCACAGGGAACTCGAGCACTTGTTTGACAAGGGCTGCAGAGCTGGCATCTAAAATAAATGTATACAAGCAGAATAGGCCTGAGCTGTTCTCTCAGCTGGATTTGGACTCTCTTCTGACCTGCAGTGCCACCTTCTCCTGGACCTCCCTGCTCCTGGAAGATGGTCTGGACACACTCCTTCCAGCTCCAGCTGCTGCATGTCCCTGATGGACTGTTTGCTGTGGAGTGGCAGTTGTGGTGTCACAACCACTGCAGTGGCCAGCAGCACAGGGTGAAGATCTTGACAGGCTGACCATCCATCAGTCACTGAGAACAACTAAGTACAACCCCAACAAACATTTCTTAGAAGGAGGCAACACTTCAGCAGGATGATTGAAACCTTGAAAGACAAAGTGCTGTGGAAGACACCCAGGAGGCCAATGCCATGCTGCAAGACCCATCAGCATTGCTCCAGCTCCTCGGGTGGAATTCCTTTCTGCTCAGGCACTGACTTGCCTTGCCAAGTATTTCTAATGTGATTTACATACCTCAGAAAAGATCCTAAACTTCGCAAGCTCAGCCAAACCACAAACCCAGCCAAAGCCTCCACCTGCACAAAGTGTTTATTTTTAGCAGCTGCAGACTGAGGGGAGCCCTGCAAACAAGTTTGACCTGCAGCTGCTCATCACTGCCAACTCCGTGTCAACAAACAGCAGGCTGGCAGTGGTGCCATCAGACACACTGCTAGCTGATTGATTCCCTGCTTTCCTAGTCAGAAGGGAAACAAACACTGGCACATGCTGGACACCCACACTTGGAGAAGACTCCCATCTGAGAGAGACCTGGCTCACCCAGCTCTAGCTGCTAGTTCCATCCATGCCCATTCTGGAATTCACTTGTTGACTGTTTGCAAAGGAAGCAGATGCTCAACAACAGCTACCCCATCACTAATACTCCACTGCAGTTCACAGGGGGGAAACGAAGCAAAACTCTGCAGAAACAGGGCTGCAACTCAAGACCTCTCTCCCTGCTCCAGCCTCATATGCTGTGAGCAGCCTGGGTGCATTGCTGAGGTGCTCTGTCCAAACAGGACCTGCTGCGCTTGAGGCACAGGCTTGTGTGGCTTTCTGCTCCTGCCAGTGATGCTGAAGGAGGAGGTGAGGGTCATGCAGCATCCCTCTGCCCATCTGGCCTGTGCATCAGCCTGGCCCTTCCTCAGTCATCCCAGGAGATCTCTGCTGAGGTGGGGCAAAGTGGAAGGGAGGTGAGGAAGGAAAAGACAGGGAGCAGGAGAGTCTGCAGGCTCAGGT